>PVKS010003127.1:0-107953 GCA_004027875.1 Aplodontia rufa | reverse complement strand
CTCTCCCTCCCTCTTCCTCTCTCAACCCAGATCTCTTGAGTTCAGTCGCATCCCCACCCACTGCTTTCCATTCTCCACCCCCCCCCTCCTTGCGCTGGGTCTGATACATGGGATTGACCTCCTTTCACCCAGGCCTGGGTCTAGCTCCAGCCTCCACAGATGAGTGAAGACATTCAACCCTCGACTCTCTGGGTTTGGCCAACTTCGCTCAGCATGATTTCTTCCATAGCCATCCGTTTACCTTCAATATCATTGTTTCTAATAGCTGAGTAGAACTCCATGCTAGGGGCTGGAGCGGTGGCTTGGTGGTTACGGTGCTTGCCCG
The DNA here is from genome assembly GCA_004027875.1 of Aplodontia rufa. Lineage (NCBI taxonomy): Eukaryota > Metazoa > Chordata > Mammalia > Rodentia > Aplodontiidae > Aplodontia > Aplodontia rufa. The sequence continues at coordinate 107,628 of PVKS010003127.1, read as the reverse complement.
GCATGCACGAGTACACGGGTTCAAACCCCAGCACCCACGAACACAACTAAGTGTCAGAGCAATGAAAGCCACGTGAAAAACTCAATAAAAATTGATTCTCTCTCTCTCTCTCTCTCACACTGTCCTCTCTTTAAAAAAAAAAAAAAAAAAAAAAAAAAACTCCATGGTATATACGTACCAGAGCTTTTGGATCCATTCATCCAGTGAGGGGCATCTGGGTTGGTTCCGTAACTTAGCTATTGTAAACTGAGCTGCTGTGAACATGGATCTTGCTGTGTCGCTGTAATGTGCGGATTCTAACTCCTCTGGGAAGATACCCAGAAGAGGGAAGCTGGATCATAGGGTGGGTCCATCCCTAATTTTTTGAGGATTCTCCACACTGCTTTCCAGAAGGGCTGGACCACTGGCAGTTGGTTTTGAGGTCACTTTAGGAAGAGGAAGTAGAGGCTCGGAGGCTAGACTGAGGTTGCGGCAATAGCCTGAGCAGAAGCTGGGGTCGTAGAAATGGACTGGGCGGCAAAGGAGAAGCCTGAGAGTCCCTGCCCTGAGAGTCCCTGCCCTGAGAGTCCCTGCCCCTGCCGATCAAGCATGATGGACATACAGGTAAGGTAGGTCATCAGCCTCCTAAATGCTCTAGGACTGAGCAGGAGGCAATCAGAAACCTACTATGTGCCACCCACCCCACTAAGCGCCCCAGATGGGCAGTGAAGGGGTCGCCTTGAGGGCACCCTTTGCACACCTCCCCCATCCTGGGAGGGGGATGGTATCAGTGCCCCCCTCTTTACAAATGAGAAAATGGGTATCAGCGGGACATCGTGCGCTGCTCCAGGCCCCAAACTTGCAGGTGACAGCTGGAGATTGAGTCCAGGTCTGCCTGACTCCCAGCTCACATTCTGCCCCTGAGTGTCCCATGGCCTCCCTGGTTGGGGGAGAGGCGGAAGTCAGCGGGGGGGGGGGAGGGGGACAGTGAGAGCAGAAGCAGCGATGTTATAATTAGCCCTGGGGTAAATTGAAGACCTCCCACCAAGATCTAGTCTGCACAGAGGGAATTAGGTTCTCAGAGGAGGGTTGGGGCTGCAGAGTCCCCAGAGCCTCCCAGCCTCCTTGCCCTCGGCCTCCTGCCTCCACCGCGGCGCCAGGCCCTTTCCTGTCTCCTCCACAGTCTGTGTGACCCTGGGGTTGGAGTGGGCACATGGGGCCACCAACCAAGTGCAGGCAGGCTGGGCTGGAGTCACTGCTTGTGGCTGGTGGGCCAGGGCCACCTCAGACCTCCTGCCTGGTGGGAACATAAGTGCAGTCACAATCAAGGACATTTCCATGGTGACACTTGGGTCCCAGCATTGTTTCTATGTGCCCCACAAAGCACATGACCTCATTTTCCTCCCCACCACCCTGGGAGGGTGGGAACTGTCATTATCCCCATTTTACAGATGAACAAACAGAAGCAGAAATCTGGCAATTTATGGGAAGTCGCACCATTAATGAGGACTTCAGCCCGAGCAGGAAGCCAAGTGCCCGGGCTCGGAGGCAGATTTTTTGTTTTTGATTTTGATTTTTTGTGATACTGGGGATTGAACTCAAGGTCATTCTGATTCAGGACTGGGACCTCCAAGTTCCTATCAAGAGATCTTTTGGGTCAGGTGTGGTGGCACACTCTCGTAATCCCAGTGACTTGGGAGGCTGAGGCAGGAGGATCACAAGTTCAAAGCCAGCCTCAGCAGCTTTGTGAGGCCCTGAACAACTTAGCAAGACCCTGTCTCAAAATAAAAATACAAAAAAGGGCTGGGGATGTAGCTCAATGGTTAAAAGCCACCGGGTTCAATCCCCAATACAGAGAGAGAGAGAGAGAGAGACAGAGACTCTGGTTTTTAAAGAGTGAGCTCTAGCCAAAGAAAAAATCTCAAAATTTTTCCTTTACAGTCACCAAGAATTAGAGGTGGAGAACAGAAAGACTGAAAAGACTGAATGGAGAAAGCATTGAGAAAAGAATTTGGGTGATTGAAGATAATCAATAACCAATAATAACGGATGAAAACCAGGCAGAAACCCCAAATGTTACAGGACTGGGGCCTTCTGGAAACGGCGGCAGCACGAAGATCCCCCTTCAAATCTGATTCTGGAATCAAGCCAGAAAGATTTCAGACGCGTGGCCCAGAGTTACAGGCCTGAGCTTGTTGAAGGGATAGGAAAAGGGGACACTCCCAAGGGAGAGTGTGTCCTCTCAGAGAGGACAGGGACAGCGTGCCCCTCCTGCACTCCAGTTTTATTAGGGGTCCCAGAGAAGTTTCCAGAAAGTCCCTCCCAGGTCCACCCCTTGACTGACAGTGAGATGACATCATGACAACTCTAGGTCACCAAGCTGACTGGTTCTAACTGGATTCTTAACACACATTCTTACAGATTTTATGGTTAGGAGGGATTACCCTTATCTCCCTGAGTTTCGGGAACCAGTCTATGAAAAGGGTCACAAAAGCCTCCCCGCTTCCGGGGAAGCTGGGTCCCTCTTATCGACATTATGTGGGGCCTGCATTTCTCCTGCAGATGGATGGTTTGCTGAGGAATGTGACGTAGCCTGTCCACTTAGGGCTGCAGGTGAATTGCACACAGTGGGTCACCTCATAGAATCACTCCCTGAACCTCGTGCGCCCACCCCTGGCATCTGTCTGACCCCTATCAGCTCCGCCACGGAGCTACATCCTCAGCCCCCTTTTTAAAATGTTATTTGGAGATGGGGTCTAAGTTGCTCAGGTTGTTTTCAAACTTGTGATCCTCCTGCCTCAGCCTCCTGAGCGGCTGGGATGACAGGCATGTGCCACCCTGCCTGGTCAGAGCAGCTTCTAATCCCTCTGTGTATCCCTGGGTGGTGGGCAGGGCTGGACTGCGCACCCTGCTTCTTCTGGAGCCCAGATTTCCTGCACTGTGCCTTGCGGGAGATTGGAGGTGCAGTGGGTTGTGAGGGTCACTATGCCCATCATTTGGTCCAGGGGTCAAAGGTGCTCATTGCCACCTGCTAACTGGAGCCCACCCACTTCTCTGTGCACTTCTTGATCTTGAAGCCACAACTTCCCATGTTGGGGGAGAGGCAGGGTCAGGGCAGGGCTTGGGGGAGCAGAAAGGAGGAGCCAGGAACATAACCGCACAAGCTCAGGTGTTGGGAGGACATTAGTGGCTGGGACCCCATCCGCTGCGTCTGGGAACTAGGAGGCCCTGTCGACGTGCGAGTGCCCCGCAGCCTCTACTCATCCGTGCCAGGACAGGTAGCTCTAGGGGTCGTGGCCTCCAGGGTCAACCTGAGCTGAACGCCCCTGCCCTCACCCTGTCATCAGCTGCCTGCCCACTCAGGCCACCTGGCTGCAGAAAATACAGCAGCCACAAGGCTGAGCACTGAGGGCAGGACCCTGGGGCCACTCGCCCTCTGCCTCCAAGTGCCCCCGCCAAGGCCTGCTCTGGGTGCATGAGCAGCTGCTGCCTGACACCCACCCTCACGGTGAGGTTAGATGCCCTGTGGGCCCTTCGTGTGCCTGAGCCCTCCTCGCTTGAGGGAGTCTCCTGGGACACAGGCCAAACCCCAGACAAAGCTCAAGACTGGAGTGGGCTTCGACGGTCCAGGGAAGAAGGGCAGCCCAGAGAGGCTCAGACATTAAACTGAAGTCACACAGCTTCCACCCCCAGCAAAGGGTTCTCATGGCTTCCCATCAGCTGCACTTTGGAGCAGCTGGCGCAGATGAGAAGGGAAGGCTCACAGGGCCCCAGCACCTGCCTCAGGTAGCAGGTACTTCAGCCCCACCCTCTTAACAGATAAGTGAATCAAGGTCCAGGAGTGGGGGGGGGGGTTGCTGGAGCTGGTGGTCAGGGAAGGCCTGTCTGAAGAGGTGACATTTCAGCTGAGACCCAGTTAACAGATAGTGGCTTTGCAAAATACTGGGGGACAAATGGCTCTCAGCAGGAAAAACAAGCCAGGCGTTAACAAACACAGCAGGAGCAAAGTGACAGGAGGAAGGGGTGTGGTGGGGAGGGCAGGGCAGGAGCCCTCCATGGGGTGCCACAGGAGCCTGTGTTTTCCTTTGGGTCAGAAGCTTGGAGAGACACGACTCCCCCTGCTCCCCACAGATGGCTCTGCGGTGCCAGGAGCGGGCAGGGGCGCAGGCTGGAGCTGGTGGTGGGAAGGAGCTGGATCTCAGGCATGTGGGGGCCAAAGCCAGAAGGGCTTGCAGTGGACGGCCTAGGAGAGGGGAGGCTGCTGAGCACCTGGGTGGATGGAGGTGCTATTTGTGGCTGGGGGTGGAATAGAGAACTAGGCCTGGACCAGGTTTGGAGGTGCCCGCTGGACGGTGGCCAGGGAGAAGGGGTTTGGAGTTCAGGACTGCAGACCAACAGGGTCACGGTGGTACTCAGAGCAAAGGGTAGAGGGTGGAAGAGATGTGGCCAAGGTCACAGAGCCAAGTGCCAGGGTTCGAGCCGGGGCCTGTCAGACTCCAAAACCCACAGGAGCTCCTCCCACTCCAGGGACATTGGGCTCTGGGAGCTGGGAACAGAGTGCTTTGATGAGGTGTTAGAGGGATCCTTGGGACAGGGACAAGAAGCCCTGACAATGAAGATGGGAACAGCTGAGATCCTTCCAGGCTGGGCCACCAGCCCCCACCCGGAGGGGCCTTTGCAGAACGTGGAGTCCCTGTGCCCTGCCTGTCACACAGGGGGAGAAACTGAGGCTCAGAGGAGGCAGGGCTGGGGTCGAGGTCTTCTGCAGGCCAACCCGCCTGGGAGGTTGAGTCCTGGCTGAGCCAATGGCTGAGCGGAAACCACCCAACTGTGACACTGCCGAAGGAGGTGGGTGTCTCCTCCGAGGCCTTCAGATGGAACTGGGACCTGCAGTCTTCGCTCCTGGGCATCCCTGAGGCACGGTCTGTCCCATGCCCGGCCATCCCTGGCCTTTGGGACCTCCACACAGCTTCGAGCTGGGCTCTGGTCAGGGCCCCTGCCCTGTGGCCAGGACAAGGCCTCCCTGGCCGCTGCCCAGACCACCCAGCGCCAGGGCCTGGCGGAGCCTGGCAGGGCTGGCGGGCAGAGCTTCCAGGCTGGCCAGCCATGGTCTGGCTCCGCCTGAGGGGCTGTGGCCTGGGAACCACTGGCTGTCTCCTTGGGAAGCGGCTGGGATCTCCAGAACAAACAGGGAACCGCAGGCTCCTCGCCCGCCCGAGGAGGGGAGCTGTCCCTGGCCTGTCTGCCCACACCCCTTGCTCCTGGGGGGCTGGGGCAGGCAACGTCAAGCAGGCACACGGCCCTGAGCTGGAAGCAGAGACTGCAGGGCAGAAAAGCAGTGGGGAAGGAAGGAGAAGAGCCTGCTGCAGGGCCTGGGAGAGTCCTGGTCACCATGAAAGCCCCTCACGGGGAGGCCTTGGTGGCACTGGGGTGAGTACTTCTCAGCCTCCAGCCCAGGACACAACCCTGAAATCAACAGAACTGAATTCAATTTCAGACTCTGCCACCAGCCTGGAGCAAGTGCTTCGCTATCTGGGCCTTAGTTTCCCCCCGAAAGAAAGCCACCTCCCTCCCCCAGCATAGGCCCTTCGTCCCAGAACTGTGGTAACTCGGTGCCCTAGATGGAAAGTGCCCAACCCAGAGCAGGTCCTCAGGAGACGTGAACCACTGTCCCATCATTGTCCCCGTGGGAGACAGCAGGCCCGGGGGGTTGTGGGCCTGGCAGGGCAGGCCGGGACACTCACTGAGTCACGCCAGCTGGGGGGAGAGGGGCGCATCTGACTCCGCTAAAAGCCACAATTAGAGCCCAATTTAAAGAAACGCTGGGTTGTTTCTTCCCTGGACAGATGTGATTATAGGCTCAGAGCTAAAGCGTTACTAACGGGATGACACACAGACGCCTGTCCAGGGCATGGTGGGGTGTCCAGCCAGCCCCCTTGCTGCACACTGGGGAAACTGAGGCCAGGCTCCAGCTCACAATGCCTCTGAAGAGTCTTCTGCTGCATCTAGAACCAAAAGGGCCTCAGAGCAGCCACCACCCTGAAAAGGAGGCTGGGGGCCAAGATGGCTGCAGCCCCGAGAGGAGAGGCCCCCTGCACCGGCCCCTGGGCCTTGAACTGATCATGATCGTGATGAGCAGCGGCAGCAAGCCCAGCCCTGTGCAGTCGCCCCCAGCGGGCATCCTCTCAAGCGTCCCCACAGAGAGGGGGCACCGGCACTAGCCCCGCTTTGGGGATGGGGAAACTGAGGTTCAGGAACTGCCCAAGGTCAGGCTGGGAACCAGTGGCAGGGCTGGTGGGATGGGACGCACTGCTGAGACCTTTCTGCAGGAAAGATTCACCCCGGGAATGGGGGGGTCAGCAAACACCTGAGCGGATAAATGGATGAAAGCCTGGGGCAGCTGTGAGAGCCACATGCCCAGGGAAACCCTGAGATTGACGGGACACAGGATAAAGGTCCACCTCTCACCTCTGCAGTCACCGCATCTCCTGGCTTGTCCACTGCCCTCCCCACCAGGGGCTCTGAGCAGGGCTCTTTGACCTGTCTCTCCCCCTTAGTGCCAACCAGCCCTCCAGATGAAAAGGTACCCCTGCCTCAGGTCCCTTGCATCTGCACCCTGGTCCAGGACACCATTCCAACATGGGGCTGGGGAGGCTGGAGATGCTGGGGCCTCCTCCCTTGCCCCGACTGTTCCTCCCCCTCTCTAGCTCACTTTGGCAGCCCTAGGGGTGGGGGCCGTGCATATTGCCCCAGGCCCCCCGGGAACTCGGGAGGTAGGGTTCTGGAGCCCTGTGCTGGCCGTGCATCTCCCCAACCCTGGGGGCGTAGGCTTGGGGGCTTCTTATTCATCACTAAACAATTAGGAAGCTCCTACTGTGTGCCAGCACAGGGGCTCAGCAGAGCGTGCAGGGACCCTCCCTTCTGCTGTCTATGACTCCGCTGAGAAGGTGACTGTTTGGGGGTCATGTACCCCCCACCACATTCCCAAGGACCCTGCCCACCTCTAGAAAACTGAGCTCCCTGTGGGCAGGACCTGCGCCTCCTCCATCAGTCTAGATTTCCCCAGGGCCTGCTTGTGCCTCCCCCATCAGACTGGTATACAGTACTCACTGTCCCTGAGAAACCTCCCCTCACTCCTAGAGCCTCCCTCCACAGGGCTGCCAGATAAAACACAGGACGCCCAGTTCAATTTGAATGTCAAATAAACATTTTTTACTATAAGTATGTCTCAACTATTGCATGAGGTATACTTAAACTAAAAATGTTTCCTTGTTTATCTGACATTCAGGTTGAACTGGGTGCCTTGTGCTTGTGCCCACTACGCCTGGCAACTCTACCTCCGGAGCTATTTCTCTTGCTGGCTGGCACCTGGCCTGGCCAGATGGCCCAGGTCGTGCCTGGACTCAGCCCCTGCACACCTGGTTGTAGCTGCCGTTGGCCATGGGACTGCTGCCCTCCCCGTGGTTCCCACCTGCAGCCCTTGCTCCTGGTGGACACCACTCCCACACCTGGCCTGCACCGCCCAGCCGATGACCATCAGGAGTGCCACATCCAGCCTCCTGGGGAATGCACCCGGAGAGAGGGACAGAGGCACAGCTGCAGAGAAGAGACCGTGACTGTGACCATCAGAGGCAGAGATGAGCAGATAATGGGGAGAGAGCAAGGCTACGTGCCCAGTGCCGCTTCAGAGACCCATGGAGGGTGGGCAGGGTTCAACTGGGTGGACCGAGGTAGTGGGGACCCTGGACCCCCGGACCCAGCAGCTCAGGGTCCATCACTGGGAGGCAGAAGTGAGAGTCCATTCCGAGCCCCTCCCAAGGCACACACAGGGACATTCATGGCTTCCCAGAAGGGCCCATGGGGCAGCCAGAGTGGCTTTTAAAATTAGCCTTGCTAACCAGATCTGGTTATTTCAGGAGGCTCCGTCCTGGGCTGTCCCCTTGGTAGGGCAGACACAGGGAGGAAGGGAGGGCCCTCCACATTCCAGGGTCCCTGGCTGAGTACCCCCTGTGGCCTGTGCAGTAGAGAACATCCAGGTCCCAGCCCCGGGCACTGGGCCAGCCTGCCCTGTGGTCATCTCTTTGGCAAAGTTGTCCTGGGCTTGGACACAGATGTCCAGGGGTACCCTTGCTGCAGGAGGGTGGGGGAAACCCTTATTTTGGGCACCTTAGAGGTGTGGCAGCCTGACCTGTTTCACAGGTGAGATCCCCCAGCTGTGCAGGGGGATAGGCACATGGGGTCGGCCGGGTGCCCCCACCGCCCTCCTATGGAAGAGGCCTCTGCAGGACCATCTGGCTGCGCGTCCCCCACCGGGGTTATTTCTAAGTAGAGACCAGTGCTTCCTGGAGCCCGGTGCCCCCCACCCAGGCCGTAATTCCAGCCTCAGGTCAATGTCCCCACTCACCCTCCTACCTCAGAACCCAGGGCGGGCGCACAGCTGGCACGGGCACAGGAGAAACTGGTGGACACTTTGATCCCAGAGGCCAGGGCCATCCTCAGCCTCCCCTGGCCATACCTTGCAGCCCAGGGGTGGAGACCTGGGCTGGACCTGGCCTAGAGGCCCTCCCTTTCCACAGGCAGGGCCTGGCACAGCCAGGGCAGACCCCAGCTGCTCTGTCTCAGCTTGGGGAGGAGGTGCACAAGTGGATGTCACCCCTGAGAAAACCCAGGATGCTGATACTCAGGGACACTCCTGATGGCCAACCATTCCCAAAGGCCCCGTCTGACGTCTGTGCCAGGCCTGGCCTCAATTAGTTACCGCTCTGAGCTGGCTCTGCAAGCTCTGAAGGTCAGCTGGTTGTCCCTTAAGGGCCACTGCCCACCACACTGACCCCACCACTGCTAAGGCCTCGCCACCATGCCAAGCTCGCACCAGATGCCAGTGAGGCCAGACTCTGCACCCAGGGCGGGGGTGTGGCTCAGTGCTGGAGCACTTGGCCAGTGAGTAGGAGGCCCTGGGTTCGGTCCCCTTAGAATCCTTACTGTACCGATGAGGATGCCCAGGGGAACAAACTGGAGCCAAGCCCTACAATGGGCACCACGCCGGGGCTGGGCAGGAGCTCTGCAGAGCCAGGGCCCCCGGGGGCTTGAGGACAACAGCGGGGAGGCTGACCTGGGAGTGGGGCGGTCGGGAGGGACCACCAAGCCCTGAGCAGCCTGCAGCCAAAGCTGGCCAGGTGGGATTGGGGTTGAAGTGTGAGTCACAGCCCCTGGGTGGCCTGAGGTCCTGGGTCATGGAAAGACATGGCAGCCTCCAGAGAGCCCCCAGGGTGCCCTCTGCTGCCCTGGAGCAGGGGAGGGCGACCGACAAGCATGGCTGACGTCACCCGGGCTCCACTCAGTGTCCACCCTAGTCCAGTGAACCCAGCCCACGTGTGCAACCAGCTGTGGCCCTGCAGCCTCCCCAGCTCCTGCCCAGCAGGCCGTGTCCAGACCCTGTGCCTGCCCGCTGTGCTCCTGCCCACCCTCTGTCCCCAGCAATCCTCCCTCTCTCCTCCCTCCACTGACTGCCCAGCCTGACTCCAGTCACAACCACTGCTGCTTTCTACGGCGCCCCATTGCCCTCGGTATACAGCCCTGGTCCCCTGGCTGGGCATTCAAGGCCACGTGGCCTCTGGCTTCATCCTTGTGCCCTCCACTGAATTGTCTTCTGCCTCCATGTCGCACATCAGTTGGGTCCCCGGGAGGCTCATCTGCGAGCTTTCCAGGAACTCTTCCCTCTGTATTCTAGGGTCAGGGACTTTGCGCCCTTGTCCCCTCTGCCCCATCCGTCCTGGTTAGCTATCCCTTGGTGCCCCCTGGTGGTCACATAAGAGAAGTTCTTGGAATCTGCATCAAGAGAAAGGAAAGGAGGCAATCATTGAGCACCTACTGTGTGCCAGATGCTGCGTGCCGGAAGTCTGTCTGTACCGGGCTCACTGAACCCTCATCCTATGTTACAGCAGGTTTCAAGGCTCAGAGAAGCTCCCAAGCTCCCAATCCTCCCAGCTAGGAAGAGATGGTACCAGAACTGGAACCTGGGTCTGCCCTATTGCAAAGTCATGTTCCTCCCACTGCGTGGAAGGGGAACACGGGGAGGAGGGCAGAGACATGGGGAAGAAGCTGGTGGTCACAGACCCTCGGGTTTGACCCTGGAGGTGTCTCTGGACCCAGCAGCTCTGATGCGGACAGGTCTGCCCCTTCCGCCTTGGAACCACTGGGCATCTGCTCTGCCATCAGTCTGGGCAGTCACACAAAGTCAGGCCCAGCGCCAGGTACAATAGTGATAAATAGAATTTATTTTGTACAACTGTTACGACACACACTCAGCCACAGGGGCTTCCGAAGTGGGTGGTGGGGCCGGAGGCTGGCCTTTGGCGTGGCACCTGAAAGTGTAGACAGACACACAAGGACACGTACTCAGAGCAACTGTGCCTGGCTGACCCCTCCACAAGCAGTGGGAGGGAAGGGACAAGGCCTGCGACTCCAGGCCAGCTGAGACCCCTTAGCCTTGAGCGCCCAGGAGTGCTGGGTGGCAGGGGCTAAGCTGAGTGCTGCCTGAGGAGCCAGGCAGACCCCCTCCCCACATACAGGGTCACTTGTCTGTCACGTGTAGGCAGCGGACAGGGCATCAGCAGACCTGTGGTGAGGCTTGAGGGTCCAGGAGGGGCAATGGACAGCCAGCTCCCTGCCCCTAGCCTGCCTGGGGCCTCAGGGACCTCAAGAAGCAAATTAGTGTGATGGGAGGTCCCAGGGAGGACAAGTGTGTAGAACCACAGTCTTCAGTGACCTCTGAAATAATCTTGTCTGTTTGTAGCAGATGCCCAGAGAAGGTGAGTGACCTGTCCAGAGTCACACAGCTGAACCCAAATCAGAAGCCAGGACTGCCAGCCCAGCCCTCACTCCGCACTTGCACCCTGTTGCCTGCCGGGGGCGCTGTGTGCTGAGCTCTCAACCTTCCTTGCCCACCCTGTTCCCCGAGTCCAGAGGGGCACCCAGGGTGCGGGCAACCAGACCCGCAGTCTTGCTTCAACTGACCAAGCCCAGCCCAAGCCCAGACCCCAGCCTGGGGGGCGGGGATGATGCCAGCAGCTTCCCCACTCCCAGGTCTGGATGGCTCCGCCCTGCAGAGACAGCCCAGATGGCTGGGCCAAGGGGAGGGTGGGAGGCAGAGGCACCCCCAGGGCCGGGGCTGGCCTTGGGGCAGCGGTCCCAGTTGCCTGGGCTCGACACAGCATCTCCTTGTGCTTCTGTGGCTCATCTGCAGGGAAGAGGGAGACAGGGACATTACGAGGCAAGTTCTGGTTCTGGGGATCTCCATCCCACTGGGACTCCCCAGGCCTCCCCCCACCCAGCACCTGCCAAGCTTCTTACATCTTCCCAGAGCATCCCAACAGCCCGTGGGCAGAGGTGGGGCAGCCTATTAGCCCACTGCAGAGATAAGGAAACTGAGGCAGAGATGGGCCAGGAGGAACCCAAGTCCCCACTGAGTGACAAAGGATTCAAACCCAGATAGCTCTCACCCAGAGACACCTCGCCCCTCCCCACTAAGCGGGAGCTGCGGCTGACCTGCCCAGTGTCACCTTCCCAGGGGGCTGGCTAACAGCCCTGTGCCATGGATAGACAGCGGCAGTGAGGCAGGTGGCAGAGACAGATGAAGTCGTGGGGCAGAGACACAGGAAGCAGAAGTCATTAGCTCTGCCCAGGCTGGACGAGCCTGAGCCCAAGCCCTCCTGGCCTCCGGGCCCCCCTCCCAGTGGAACGTCCCCAGGGTGGGCCCTTAGGTGCTGCTCATACCAGCTGCGGCAGCTGCTGCTCAGATGTTTCCAGCTGGATCTTGATCTCGGGACACGCAGGGTCCCCCGACTTGCCGCCGTCTGGGTGGGGTGACCGCGAGGGGCCTGGGGAGGGGGGCAGGAGGGAGCCACCTCACTGGCCGCGGGGAGGCACCAGGGAGACGGGGCATGGATGGGCGGTCGGCACGGGTGCTGCCCAACACCACAAGTCCCTGCCTTAGGTACCCCACCCTAACTCACCCACCACTACCTGAGGCCATTCCTGAAGCTACAGGCCTCCAACTTCCCTGGACAACGCCCCCACCCACTGTCCCGGTGTCAGTCACATCACACACCCACCACCTGGGGCAGGAGAACTGGCCCACCCTCCAAGCCCTGCGGCCTCCCACCCCAGAGTGCCCTGCCCAGGGGGCTCTGCCAGCCTGGTACCTGGGGAGCTGCCCCCGCTGGTGGTGCTGACGCTGTCCTCCAGCCACGTGCTATAGAGGAAGGAGTCCCGCTTGTGGGGTGTCCCTGAGGACGAGATGCTGTCCTGGGGACAAAGGGAGGGAGGTTAGCCCCCTCGGCAAGGACAGCAGGGGTCTGAAGAAGGGGCCGCAGTGTTGGCCCCTGGGAGACCACAGGAGGGCAAAGCAAACTCAGACCAAGCAGGGACCGCCTGCCCCATTCCCTGGCTGGACACATGGCCCAGGAGGCTGGCATCAATCAGCTACAACCCTGCCCTCAAGGACCTGAAGTCCAAGGAGGTGAGCCAGGCCTGCCGGACTCCACGTGAAGAGCCCCCGTGCCAGGCAGCACCCGGAGCACCAGCAAGCAGAGGTGCCACTGAAAGTGCCAGAGGCAGCTCAGGAGCCTGTGAGGGCCTGAAGCAGGGCTGCCCACCATCCTGGGACTGGGAAGTAAAGGAAGGCTCTCAGGAGGAGGAACGAGACCCAGGCCAGGGCGCACAGGGGGAGGAGGAGGCAGCAAGAACGGTCCAGGCAGAAAGTGGGGACTGCAAGGGAGTTCGGGACATCTGAAGTGGTGAGAGGTGATGAGAGAGACAGCAGATCACCAACAGACCGGGCTCCCTGGGGACAGCACTGGGGAGCCATGGCAGGCTCCAGAGCCCAGGAGGGTTAGCACCTTTGAGCTAGGTCCCCTGATCACATCTCAGCCACAAACCAGGCTCATGCTTCAGCCAGAGCGTCTCCAGTGACCACAGAGCCCAGCTCCTGGTGCCCCTCTAGGGTGGCAGAGCATCCAGCCCCTGGAGTCTCACCAGGCCTGTGTCCTCCCCGTCCACGCCTTCTGTTTCCTCCACCACGCTCGCGAAGCTGCTGGCACTGGAGGACGAGCGGGAGAAGTCCTTCAGAACCTCTGCCCTTGGGGCTGTAGTCTCCGCCCTGCCACAGACACCCCCGTTAGCCGGCACCGCCCAGGTCAAGCCAGGGAGGCCCAGCCTCTAGCCAAGGTCCTGTGTGGCCTCCCAGCCTCCCTGGACTCCCAGTGCTGCCCCCAACTGGCCTTCCTGGTACATGGATCTCAGCAGGCCCCCCCTGCCCCTGGACAAGGCTCAACAATAACAACAATTCATGGAACACAATCTCCGGAGTCCCTCTCTGCTGTCATTGTAAGACCCCTGCAGATGAGCAGACAATGTGAGGGCAGGGGCGGAGCCAAGGGCACCCACTATAGGTGGAGAAGAGGGATCTGGGCTGGGCAACGCCGTGGCCTCCTCCCTTCACCCTCGCGCCTTGGTTTCATGCCCAGGGCCTCAGTCTCGCGCCTCTCAGATCCCAGGGAGGGACGTGACTTTCAGACATCAGCCACTGGGTCCTGCATGCCCCTCGGTTGCCCTGCCGGTTCAGCTCCTGCCGAATCCTCCTGAGCCCAGCACCTGGCCCGGAGGGGCTCAGCCAGCGCACTGACGGCGCAGCCTCCTCTGGCCCACGCTCCTCTGGCCCTGCCCCCACCAGCCGCTTCTCTGGGCAGCACCCTGGCTAGGGTTTTGCTCTCCTAGTTAAAATCTTCTGAAGGCTCCTCGCTGCACTAGGGATCAAATTCAAAGCTCTCACCCTCAGCCCTGCTCACTCTCTGGCCTCTTTCCTGCCACGGGCCACCCCCTCAGCACTCAGCCCCAACCGCATAGCGCCCTTCTTCCCAGGTGCCTCGGGCCTTTGCGCCTGTTGGGCTCCTCCCGGACCTCCTCTGCCAGGCAGGCCGGGCCTCACAAGGCTGCCTCCTCACGCTGCTCTCAACTCACATGTCACCCCCGTCCTTCATCGCACCCCACTTTGTCTCCTACACCGCTATCTGGAAATGGCTTATTGGTGACATGACAGGACCAGCAGCCGGCTGAGGTGGCACTGCGTATGCAGAGCTCACTGGTGTGTTTCAAAGCTGGGCAGGGGCCTGGCGTGCAACACGCTCAGTGCATGTGTCAGCAGAGCCAAGAGGGTGCCCAGGCCTCCCTGATGTCCTTGTGGCCCCACCAGGGCTCCCGGGCAGCCCAGGGCACAGGGGATAGAAAGGACGAGGCCACCACTCTCAGGCCCCCACATGGCGTGCCCAGAGCCCCACCTGTTCTTGGTCGTGGGCATCTCTGGGGAGCTCTGAGTGGAAGAGTTCTCCGACTTGGGCTCCTGGGAGACGTGCCCGCTGTCTGGGGTCTTCTGGCCAGCTGGAGGGCTCTCCCTGCAGGGCACACGGGGGCAGCGGGGGGACTCAGCATCAGGCCTGGCATTGGGTGGAATGAGGCCCAGGCAGTGAGGGGAGGTCACCCGCACCTCCTGCCTCGTGCCCACACCTTGTGCTTCAGGGCCAACCCCAGAGTAGTCCCTGTGGTCTCCTGGCTAGCCTGGCCCGCAGTGGGGACAGCTACCAATGAAGCACCAACGACCAGCCCAGGACATCTCCTAAGTTCTCTACATAGGAGGCAGCATAATGGTCCCTGTGACAGCAAAGGAAATGGGCTCAGGGATAGAAAGGGACCTGTCCAGGCGTATCCAGTTAGGATGTGGCAGTGCCAAGACCCAAACCCAGGATTTCCAGGATTCTGAGTGTGGTGGCAGTGAGGAGAGTGCTGGCTCCATTCTTGGGATGTTCCTGGTGCCCTAACCCTGCCTCACAGGCATGGCACTGAAACCTCACAGCAGCCCCATTGCTGTTGGCTGTTTTCTTACCCTAGTTTTTCAGATTAGCATAATGAGGCTCAGAGAAGTACAGTGACTTGCCCAAGGTCACACAGCCTCAATAGGAAACAGGATTCGTATCAGAAACTATTCTCTGCTTTCCCGGGGCACTTCTACTGCTGACAGGGTTGGTGCCCAAATACCACCCACAGACATGCACCAAGATCCCCACCCACCCTGCAGCCTGCCTGGAAAGCAGCACTAGCCTCTTTCACAGCTCATCAGCCGTACAGGAGTGTGGGTGCTGGCCCCAGACAGTCAGGGCTCCAAGCCTAGCTCCCCTTGCTGTCTGTGTGACCTAGGCAAGCCCCCTGGCCCCTCAGACCTTCTTCATTTGCAAAGTGTGGGCCTCCAGGGAGCCCGCAGAGCTGCTGAGTGGATGGAAGCATTTCACATTTGTGACCGGCTGGCCCTGGAGCCTGACCACAGCTGTCACTGGAGGGGGACAAGAGGCCGGGGTGGGCACTCCCTCTTGCCTGCTCTGCTTGGCCACTGAGCAGGGGTCAGAGAAGGGGCCAGAGGGCACAGGGCACCGTCCCTCCCACACCCTCACCCACCTCTTCTCCTGCACCTCCTGTATGTTCTCAATGCCGATGGCGCTGCTGCGGCGGGAGCCGAATGGGCCCGACTTCTTCCTCGTGGGGCTCTTCCCAGGGACAATCAGAGACTGTGGGGAGAGGCCCCAACTCAGCGATCCCCACTTCCCCTTAGGGCCCTGTTGCCCACGCCATCGCCCCGAAGCAGATGATGAGCAGAATTAGAGAGGAAATGTGCGTTCCAGAGGTGGCCCCCAGTAAAATAGGAAAGGCCCACCGAGGCCACACAGCAGGGAGCGTGGTCCAGGAGGGCCAGGACCCGAGGGGCTGGGCAGCCATGCTGGGCCAGGAGGGGAGGAGGCCAAGTCCTGCCCACTGGGCTTCATGGGACCTAGAGCTTGAGGGCAGGGGGTGAGAGTGAGAGAGCAACCCGAGCCCCTGCCCCAGGCCAACCCTGCCCTCCTGGAACCTCCAGACCCCATCTACACGCACACCACAGCAGGGCTGGCAGGAGTGAGCCCATGAGGTCAGAGGGGCAGAATCCCCCAGGGCAGCTGACGGTGGGAGTCAGGGCAGAGGTGGCACTCCATGCAGAACCAGCGATATTGGGGGACGTGCGTCTGGGCAAGGGTCTTTGGGCACCAGATCCTGGCAGGGACTGGACCAGGGTCCCAGGGGCCAGGACAGAGCCAGAAACCCTTGGCAAGGGCCCCTGGCTCTGACCCAGGTGCCAGGACCCAAAGTAGGCGTTGAGTGCCACCAGAGCTGCTGGCACTCCATCCTGCACGCCCTTGGGCCTGTCATGGGGAAAGGAGGGCAACGTCCCCAATATGGCTCCATCCTGAGTGAGCAGTGAACAGCGCGTGCAGGCAGCCTCCAGAGCTGGCGGCCCCGCGGACGACAACCTCTTCCACGGTTCCTATGCCTATGGCACTGCCCCGGCGTCCGAATCTACTGGCACTTTTCCCAGGAATAAGCAATGACTGGCAAGCAGCAGAGGGCAGAGAGAGACAGACAGGGAGGCAGGAAGACAGAGGTGAGATGGGGAGCGGGGAACAAAGAGGAGAGGGAGGCAGGAAATGGAGAGATGCAGGGCAAGGCAGGAGAGAAGCATGAGGACAGAGGAGGCAGAAGGACAGCCACAGATAGACATGCAGAGGAGGGGCCAAGGGGGAGAGAGGGGCGGAGACAGGTGGGAAGAAAGTAGGTGAATAGAGTGGGAAGGGAGGGGAGAGGAGTAAACAGACGGGCAAGAAAAGGAAGAAGCAGGGAGGCAGGGAGGCCGAGGAAACAGGAAAGAGAGGTGAGAAAGGGAAGAAAACAAGTAGAGAAGAAAGTGTGAGGAAAAGGAAGTAACATGAAGAGAGGGGGAGTTGTGCAAAAACAAAAACAGAAATGGGTCTGGTTACTGCCATGGTGGGTGCTGCTGGCCTGTCCCTGTCCCCAGGGCCCCTCTGAGGCCACCCACAGGAAGCTGGACCACTCTAGTAGGGAGGAAGGAAGTGGCTGGAGAATCTGGATTAGGGGAGGGTGAACTCCTCGGATGACAGTGGGCTTGGTGACTCCTGGACAGCAGAGACCCCACCTTGATCCCCTGGCTAGACCAGACCACAGGGCAGGCATGGGGTGTGCCCCTACCACATGACACGGCCTCACAGCACTGAGCACAGGGCTTGGCATGCAGTAGACAGTCAGCAAGTGAAGATGGATGGACAGGTGAGTGGATGGAGGCATGGATGGACAGATAGGTGGTGAGTGGGTGGGTGGGTGGGTGGATGGATGGATAGGAAAGGTGGTGGGTAGATGAGTGGATGGATGGATGGATGAATGGATGGATAGATGGATGGAGAGGGTGGGAAAGGTGGAAAAGTGGATGAGTGGATGGGTGGATGGATGGATGGATGGATGGAGAGGGTGGGTGGGTGGATAAGAGGATAGATGGATGGATGGAAGGATGGAGAGGGTAGGGAAATGGATGGATGGATGGACGAAGAGGGTGGGGAGTTGGATGGATAGATAGATGGATGGAGAGGGTAGGGAGGTGGATGAGTGGACGGATGGATGGATGGAGAGGGTGGGTGGATGGATAAGTGGATGGATGGATGGATGGATGGATGGAGAGGGTGGAGAGGTAGATGGATGGATGGATGGACAGAATAGGTGATGGGTGGACGAGTGGATGGAGGGATATATGTATGTATGTATGGATGGATGGAGAGGTTAGGGGAGCTGGATGAGTGGATGGATGGATGGAAAGGGTGGGTGGGTGGATAAGTGGATAGATGTACGTATGGATGGATGGATGGATAGACTGATGGAGAGGGTGGGGAAAATGGATGAGTGGATGGATGGATGGATGGATGGAGTGGGTGGGTGGATAAGTGGATGGATGGATGGATGGATGGATGGAGGAGGTGGGGAGGTGGATGAGTGGATGGATGGATGGATAGAAAAGGTGGGTAGGTAGATAAGTGGATGGGTGGATGGATGGATGAATGGATGGAGAGGGTGGGGGAGATGGATGAGTGGATGGATGGATGGATGGACTGATGGATAGACAGATGGGCGGGTGGATGGATGAGTGAGTGGGTGGATGGATAGGTGGGTGAGTGGGTAGGTGAGTGTAGTGTCCCAGGTGGCCACCAGGTGGCGCAAAGCAGCTAGGCCGGGTGAAGGCCTGTTTCTCCTGCCTGCCTAGCACTCCCAGTGTGAGAGGCCAACTCCCACAGGCCTGGCAGACAGTCAGTATTCACACAGGAGGGGCTCACTCAGGAGATGCTCACACAGAAGTCGGTTTGTGACACACAATAGGTAGCCACAGCCACAGAGGCCCAGGCTGCTGCAGACACACAGTAGGAGGTGCCACAGAGGAAATGCCCACACAGCAGCCAGCTTCCTGACACACAGTAGGTGTGCACTAATATCTGAGGCTTAGTACATGTCATATGCTCACACAGGAGCCCAGGTCCTGACACACAGTAGGTGCTCACATACCAGCCCAGGGCTGGCCACACAGTAGGTGCTCACATAAACTCAGGACCAGGCCCACAGTAGGTGCTCACAGAGTGCATGTCCACATAGCAGTGCAGGTCCTGATACACAGTGGGTGCCCACAGCCTGACACACATTAGGTGCTCCCAGAAACCCAAGGCTTGACAGTAGATGCCCACATAGCAGCCCAGTTCCCAGCACACAACAGACAGTAGGTACTCAATAAGGATGGGACACAGGCTGCCCAGGAGCTGACCTGCAGAAAGTCATACCTGAATAAATAAAGGGCCAGGAGGAAGAGAGGGCCAGGAGCTGGGGAAGGGGCTGTGGGCTCTCAGCACCCCAGTGTCCTGGCAGGAGTACTTGACACCCCCCTCATGGAAAGCAGTGGCTGGACCAAGTCCAGAGCTCGGGGGCGGGCGGCCACATGGACAGCAGGGCGATGGAGAGGTGGGCCAAACCTCAAGAGACAGGGAGCACTCGGGGCCCTGGGAGCAGCAGGGGCGAGTGGGGGACACTCACTATTCCAGCAGCCTTGGCCAGGTCCGGGTTGTTGGGTGCAAAGCCCCCACTGTGGCTGGTGGACACGGTGTTGGGCTTCTTGTTGCTCAGGCCCATGGCATCCATGGACTGGCTCCGGCTCCGGATGACCCTCTGTGAAGGCGACGAGGGGGTGGAGGAAGCATATGTGAGGCCCAGGAACCTAGTCCCTCCTTATCTGTGTCACTCTGGGAGACTCTAGAAGTCCCATCCCCTTGCAAGTTCTAGGTTTCCTATGTGCCACATAAGAGGCAGGTACACATAGTGCCTAAGGGCCTGGCTCTGTCACCAGCTTGCTGGGCAGCCTTGAGTAAGCCTCACCACCTCTCTGAGCTGCACAGGCTCCTGTGTGCTAGGTCTAATGTGGTTTAAGAACAGCAGAAGATGCTGGGTCATGATGAAATGTGCAAAGAACCCTCCAGAAACCTGTTTCTTGCCTTGGGATGGGGTCTCTGAGATCTCCCTTTCCCTTCCTTTCTCCCTCCCTTGTTTCTTTTAGACCAATCTGCACTGAGTGGCTCCTATGAGGCCAGGTGCTTTACATTCACTCTGCCACTCAATCCACCCTAGAACGTTGATTATCATCATGCTCATTTTACAGGTGATGGAACAAGGAGAGCCTGGAACCCATACGCCAAATCCTACGCCCTTAACTGTGGACTCTGCTACCTCTGAGAGATTCCTTAACCTAATCTAGGTCTGGCACCTACCAGATGTCAGGCTACTAGAATCTTTTTCAAAGAAACCGCTCCAGACCCATGTTCACCCCATTTCCTGTCTCCACTGGGCAGAGGCACAGCTTTCTCCAGGGGCTAATCCCTGTGTGCAAACCACAGCTCCGGTTTTGAGGCCTGCCCTGGAGTGAGGGTGAGATTCAACTGGCCTGGTTGGGTACTCAAGAGGAAAGAGGTCACTGCCTGGGGTGACTCCAGGCCCGTCCAAGGGAAAGAGAAACCACCGCCTCCAATCACTGCTAAGGCAGAGGGGCCAAGGTTTTGCATTCTGCTTTTTAACTTACATTGTGCCAACCTAACTGCTTTATAAATAACTACAGTTGTCATTATCCCATTACCCAACTCCATGGATAAAGAGGCTGAGGCTCAGGGAATGCCCGGGCTGGCAAGTGGCAGAGCTGGGATATGAACCACAGGAGTCTGTGCTCCACACTAAGCTAAACCAGGGACAGCCAGAGTAGGTCACACAGGTCAGGTCCATCTTCAATAGTTACTTGGGTCACAAACCCCTCCTAGGACCTCTCTTTCCCTTGATCAAGACAGTTCTCTGCTTACTGATCTGGTGACCACAGCAGAAGGGACTTGGGCACCTTGCTGCCACCCAAGGAGGGGCTCTGACCTTCAGCAGAGTTCCCAGAGGGACTCTATCCCCGCGCCTAGGCCTCACCTCCACCCACTACCTACTCCCCAGGCCACAGCCCCACACTTCCCCCAGCCTGGTACTGTCCAAGGCACAGCGCATGTGTAACAGCACCGCTAGGGCTGACCCCCCCCAAGCCACGCCCCCAACGGGAAGCCTGCCAGCTAGCCACGCCCCCGACGGCGCGCCTGCCTCTAGCCACGCCCCGCAGCCAAGCCCGTGAGAGCCTCTCTGACCACGCCCACCCACGCCCCACCTCCGACTCCACCTGAGCCCCGCCCCGCGCCCCTCCCGCCCAGGAGACCCCCGACTCTCCACCTTGAAAGACTCGAAGAAGCCGCCCCCGCCGCCGCCGTTCTCCATCTTGTCCTCGTCGCCGCCCAAGCCCATCATGGACTGGCTGTGGATGTGGAGCTCCTCGTAAAGCGTCTCCAGCAGGGCGGCGCGCGTCCGCTCCTGTGGGCCGGGAGAGCCCCCAGTGACCAGCCCGTCGTCCCACAGTGCCCCTCCCGAGTCGCGAGTCCCCGCCTCTCCTCCGGGGGTCAGGCAGCCCCCCAGGTAGCCCCCAAAGCCAGAGTCTGAACTGCCTTTCTCCGCCTCCCCCGCGCCACAGCTGAAATTCTAGACTAGAGAAGGGAAGGGGCTCAGCCACAAGGGCCTGTCCTCACCTCCAATTTGGCAAACTTCTCTGCTTTGTAGCACGCATATTCAGCATTGATCAGCTTTGTCAGCAAAAATTCCTGGAACTCAGGCCCCTGGGAGCCCCCAGTGTGGAGGAGATGGGAACGGGAGGGGTGTCAAATGAATAAGGCAGGGAGGGTGGAGCCCTGCCTGCCCCAAGCCCTCCTGGGGCCTCCTCTTTACTCCCAGAAGGGCATCTCTTTGACTCAGCTCCCCAGCCCAGGCACTAGGAGGGCCACCCACCCGCTTAGGAGAGCAACCTCCACAGGTGTTAGGGTCTGGGGTAGCCTGGGGCTGAAGCCAAGGCCTACAGTGTAGCTTCTGAAAGGTCACAGAGACATGTGCTCCCTCCCCATTTTAGATGAAAGAAGAGGAGCTGTCAGAAAGAACAGAAACAGGAAAGGCCAAGGTCTGCTAAGAAAGCAGCAGACATGTAGTTTACTCTGTGACCTTGAGCGAAGAGTCCAGTTCTTACCAAGACCAAGAGGAGAGCCAGGTCCCAGCTGCAGGGTTAGGGTACCCCAGCTGCCCGCACACATGCTGGGGCTTCAGGACCTCATGAGGCAGAACCTGTGCCCCCCAAGCCCCTCCCATTTGGTTCTGCTCTGCCCACAAGGCTGGGAGCAGCCTCTCACCTTCCTGAATACCGCAGGGTCCGGGAGTGGGGGTCCAAAAAAGGGCACATCATCCCTCGCAGTGACAGAGACCTGGAAGAAAGGGCAGTTGTCCTTGTGGAGTCTGGGCCTGTTCTACCCCACACCAGGCCCACCACAGCCCCTAATTCTCTGCCCATCCTGCCCCTGGGTACAGGAGGCTTTGTGACTGCTGGGTGATCAGACCTTTTTATCAGGATTTCACTCCTCCATCCTTTGCCCAGAATTCAAGAGGTGGGACTGGGTCAGGGAACCTTAGATCACTGGGGATAACAAAGGCAAAGGACACAGAGGAAGATGACAGCAGACCAGGAGGCAGGGAGGGAAGCTCGCCTCTTAGCAGGCCCTGCTTACAGTAGGCAGGACTGAGGCTCAGAGAGGCATCCCAGTGGGGCTGAGCTGTGGCGGGGCCCTTTTGTGCCCCTGGAAAGCTCTGAGACCACCCACCTTATAGAGGGGACCGTCAGGGCCCCCGCCCTCAGCCTGCACCACCACGTAGGCATGCAGGAAGTTGGATGCGATCATGTCAGGCACAAAGGGCGTGTTCTCATCCTGGAAGACCACAGCGACGATGTCGTTCCCAATGTGCCGCTTCCGCTGCAACTGAGCACAGGGCCACAGGTCTTCACAGCCTGGCCTTGAGGGGTAGGGGGTCCCCAGAGGGGTGCGAGAGGGTTTGGGGTAGGCATAGAGCACATCTCGGGGTTTGCTGCCCCCACAAAATAAATGTGACAACTTGTCTTAAAATTACTTAAGTTCTCTTGGAAACCTGTTACAGATGGGAAAATCGAGGCCAAGAGAGAAGTGGTCCCCAAGGGACCATATTCAAATCCAGGTCTCCTGGTTTCCAGCCCCTCCCTCTCAACCCTTCTCCTAGCTATGCCCCCAGACATGACCCTTCATTGAACAAGCAAGTTCTGCTCAGTAAATATTCGTGTTGCAAAAGGACAGAGGAACTAATGAAAAGAAAAAGCCACTAAGAATAGGTAAAAAATATTTCCATTTTTCTCACATTATCCCTCTAGCAACCTGGGCTGGGGAAGTGTGGTAAGGCAAATGACCCTACAACAGCTTGGGTCAAAGTGACACAGTTTTTAGTTCAGTTCCTGGAACATGCCCTGCACCTCCCTGACTCCAGGACTTTGCAGAAGCTGTGCTGGAACATTCTGCCTCCTCCTTCCAGCTCCTTTGCAGCCTGATCTTGAAAGCTCTTTCCTACTCCCGTATCTGCCAAATCTCAGTGCCCCCATGTGACCCCATGAGGCCCCTCACTCCTCACAAAAATCCTAGCTCACCTTTATTGGGCTCTTGCTACGTGCCAGATCCTATGCTGGGCCCCTCATATGCACCCTGCTTTATACCCACCCACGAGGCCAGCGCCCTTACTCTCCCCACTTCACAGGCTGAACTGGAGGTCTTCCCAGGCCCTCAGCTGGGGGACTGGATCTTTTCCATGTCAGTGTCCCAGGACCCGGCACTGAGCCTGGTGTGTGGACACTGAACGGACAGGTACGTAGGGACACAGGTGGACAGTGAGAAGCAGGTGGACGGGTGCCCAGGCTACCTGCTGGGCGTCCCCTTCTGTGTAGGGCAGCTTGGTGGACACGTGAAACATGATCTCCTTGTTGCGGAAGTTGCAGTACACAGACTCGGTCCCCGTCTGCCCGTGGGTCACGTCCAGGCCTCCTCGGAACCTGCCCCGGGGCCCCCCAGGCCACGGCTCAGTCTCCAGCCCCAGCCAGGCCTCCGTGGGGCCAGGACGGGGCTCCCTCCCTGCCCAGGGGCCTGGGTCACCTCAGCTCTCTCACCCCAGCACTCACCCCTTGAAGTCCTGCAGCTTCACCTTCTGGCCCAGGAACTCCAGGAACTCCACGAAGGCCGGGCTTTCCTCGTTGGTGCTGAAGAGCTCTTCTTCCGAGGTCTGCGGACCACACAGGGGTCATGGCCATTGAGCTGATGCCCGAGCTCCCCTCCCTCAGCCCCACACTCTCCCAGTGAGGGCCCCAGGCAGCCCAGGGTTCCTGGGACACAGTCCCCTGGCAGGTGCTTCTGCCCTGCAAAGGCTGAGGTGCCAGCCAGAGGGCGAGAGGATGGGGAGCAGGGTGGGGAGGAACACACCTGCCCAAGCTTCTGATAAATGACTCCAAACTTGAAGTTATTGCTGATGACATGCTCGTCAAAGGTGACGATGAGCCGGGAAGCCTGTGGGGGACACGGGACAGTGATGACAGGACTGCATTTACAAGCTGCCATTTCCTGAGCTCTCCCCACGTGGCCAGCACCATTCCAGACACCATGTACCTCCAAAGCAAGTCCTCAGGGGGGTCTCAGGCCAACCTGTCTGCACCTTGGTTTCAGAGGGCTTTGCCAACATCCCTCTGGCCAGCAGCCTACAAGTGTGTGCAGGGTGGGACTTCACCCAGGTCTGCTGGATTCCTCAGCTTTGCCATGAGCCCCCAGCCTGCCATGGCCAAGGATGCCCCACTCCACTCTGGATGCCCACTCATTCCGTGGTTCCTCTGAAAACCTGCCTCATCCTTCTAGAGCAGCCAAGTCCCACCACCTTGCTGTGGGGCCTGGAACAGCGCTCCTCCTCACCATGGGCCTCAGTTTCCCCTGCTGCAGCCAAGAGGTGGGACCTGATTTCTAGACCATGATAACCCTTCAGACCTCACTCTGCTCCAGGATCCAGTCAGGGCCACAAGAGTTTACATGTCTCCCAGGCCCACCTCTTCCAGGAAGCCCCATGGCTGGTTGAAAACAGAAGCCTCTGTCCCCATCCCCACATGGCCACAGCACCTGGAACCAGCAGGCAGCACCAGTGGGGAGAAGCAGCATTTTGGGGTGTCTGTATTATTCTCTTGCCCCAGGCCCCCTCAGAAGTCAAGGCCAGTGGTAAAGAGACCTGTCCCAGGGGAGTCTGGAGCACCAGCTGCCCTTAGCAAGGTCCCCAGACAACACTAAGAGTTTTCCAGACATTGGGTGAGACCTGCCTCCAAGGCTACCTTGGATTCAAATGCAGGCCCTTCTAATCTGCTGTGCATCCTGAGGTAAGGCACAGACTTCTCTGTGCTTCTTCTTCTGCAAATTGTGGATTTTGGATCAAATGAGGGGACTTGAAGGAAACAGCCAGTACACACAGGTCCCTAATAAGCGCTCAGCTCTAGTGGCCCACCCACCCTCAGCGATCAGGGCCCAGGGCTGGTCATACCTTGGGGTAGAGCACAGGGTAGAATCGATCCACATTGACATCTTCACACACCAGCTGCAGGAGGCAAAGAGGGAGGGGTGTGAGATGTGGGCCAGGTAGGAGGGAAAGGGGCTCCTGGGCCTCACTGGCTGGGTCCGGGAGGGCAACGGCAGGAAAGAAAAGGGAGAGGCTTACACAGGTAGGGGCTCACTGCTACTCAGAACTGGACTCAGGAACTGGGGCCCCTGGTATCTGAGCATGCTCTGAAGAGTGCGGAAAGCACACAGGTGGGAGATAGGCACGCCATGGTGCATAGGCACCATGCAGACCCCAGGGGCACACGTGACAAGCAGGACCACAGGGACGGCTGGAGGCTGAGGGAGTGCTGAGGCCAAGCCACCGCCTAGCCCCATGTCCCGGGGGCACCAGTTACAGGAAGCCCAGGGAGCAGAGTCCTTACCTTTGCCATCTGGACCACGTTGGGGAACTCAGTGAGGCAGGAGATGGGGATGACATCATGGTATGTCCGGCACTTGGTCCTGGGAGGAGAAAGTTGCGCGGTGAAGGGCTGGGCCATGGGAAAGGGAGATGGGAGCCCCTCCACCCTCCACGCCAAGACCAGAGGGCCAAAGGTGATGATGGCACCAGGCCTGGCTGGGGTACTAACTTGCTGGGTGACCTCAAGCAAATCCTGCTCCTCTCTGGGCCTCAATGAGAATAGGATAACATGAGACAGGCTCTTAGATGGCAGAGCTCAGCTCTCCCCTGTTTCGCCCCGCAAGGCCCACACTGTCCTCACCTGAGCAGCAGCCGCAGGTGCTCTTGGTCCCCGATGACATCATACTTGAGTGAGAAGACTAGGTGGCCAAGGGCAGTGTCCAGTGAGTAGTAATTGAAATGCTCCTGTGGCGGGAGGTGGGGGCCAGGGGAGTGGGTGAGGCTGAGCTGGGCCTTTCTGAAAACCAGAAAGCCGACTTGCTCCCAGATGGGGTCCCTCACCAAGCAGCAAGTGTTGTGGCCAGTAGCAGAGTCTGCATCAGACAGATCTGTCACTTACCGGCTGGGCCACCTCAACTGCACCTCATCTCCCTGATATACAAAACAGGAGTGAAGCCTCCCTACCTTGATCAGGTGGCAGGGGATGAAAGGGGCACACTGCCTGAACATCACAGTAGCCTTTGCCCTCTGGCTGCTCATCAAAGTCAAGGCCACATTCACACCTATACACCTGTCTCCCAACCCTTACCCTTCTTAGGGATGCACACAGTAGGCACTCAATAAGAAAAGTCAACTAGCATTAGCAAGGCCCTAGGTTCAAGCCCCAGCACTATAAGAAGAAAGAGCCAACCAGCTGATTGCCCAACCTGTGGCTCTGTGGCCCCCAGCCAGGACCCGTGAGAAACAGGAAGTGAAGCGTCTCATAACACTCGGCTGCTGACCAGGTGGGTCCCGCCCTCCTGCCTCCTGGGAAGGACAGACCTGGGGAGAGACGCCTTGGAGGGCACAAGGGGTGGCTGCCTCGGGGATGACACCCCAAATGGGAGCTGGGACTGGCACCTCCTGGTGGAGAAGTCGGGAAACCATTTCCTGAGAGTGTGCAGTGTGGCATCACCCAGCCTGGCTCTGGGCTCCCCCTGCCAGCCCCAGCCCTGGGTGGAGCTGGCTCCCCAGCCACACCCACCCTAGGAATCAACCTGGATGTAAATCCTGTTTAAACATGAACCCCTGGTGTTCAGAAGCCTGGTGAAGAAAGAGGCCAGGCCCAGAGGATTTGCCCCACGGTGTGCAGTTCAGAGGTATTCTGCATCCACCTCACACCTAGCACCTAGCACCTAGCAGAAAACCCCAAAATGCTCAGCACTGTCCACAGAGTGGCAGGTACCTGGCAAGGAAGGCCAGTGGCGGGGTGTTTCCCTGGATGCTCACTCCCAAACCCAGACAGAGGAGCTCAAGGGACACAGTGCGAGGTGGGCTCAGGGAGCCAGGATAGCAATGCCCACAGTCACCCTCACCTCTACCCAACTTCAGAACAGACCCAGTGCTCTGCTTCCCTGGCAACCCCATCTGGAGTCCAGAAATGGCCCTGCTTCTTGGCCAGTGCCTGGAGCCTCCTGTCCTCTGTCCTGCTAACCGAATCCCCATCTTTATGCTCTGACTGCCAACCTGCACCTCTTCAAACCCTTCTGTGCTCAAGGCCTCCCACCTTCATCCACTGCCCATCACGCCTTGGCAAACTTTTCTGAGTGCCAGCTATGTGGCTGGCCGACGATCCCTGGATCCCTGGATCCCACCACTGGCAGACCCAGCCGAGAGCCTCTGGTCATGGGTATCTGGGGTGCAGTTCTCTGCACCCCCAGGGCTCAATGAGAGACAGAAACCCTCTGCACACCCCCATGGCTCCCTAGTCCCACCTGCCGGGCAGACCTACTCCCAACCCAGACAGTTAGCACCAGTATTTCCCAGGGTCAGGCCAGTGCCTGGGCCCAGACTGTGGTCACACAGCTTTTCTCAACCCCCAAAGGTCAATCCCTCATCCTGATGATCCCCATCATCACACACACACACACACACACACACACACACACACACACAGAGCTAGGAGCCCCACCCTTCCGCAGCATCTCTTAATCCTGGGAATTGCAACCTTGACCAAGTCACTTCGCCTCTCTGAGCTTTTCCTTGTCTATAAAAACAGGATAATCTTGATCTCACAGAGGGGTTATGAAGACGTAATAACAGCTATGGTTAATTGCATATTTACTATGTGGCAGGCACTGTTTTTTGTTTTTGTTTTGTTTTTTTTCTGGCAGTACCGAGGAATGAACCTAGGGGCACTCTACCACTGAGCTACCTCCCTGGTCCTTTTTATTTTGAGACAGGTCTTGCTAAGTTCCCCAGGTTGACCTTGAACTTAACACACAGTCCTCCTGCCTCAGCTCCCAAGTGGCTGGCCTTACAGGCATGCACTACCACACCTGACTCTTTGTGCTTTAAATGTACTTTTATTATTCCATTTCTACAGACAAGGAAGAAGACGTGAGAAGGTCGCCCAAGGTAACACCATCAACAGAAGGAAGAGCCAAGACCAGCACCCAGGCCATGAGGCTCCAAAGCCTGCGATAAGCTCCCCCATTGTTTTTCAATTTTAGTTTTTCATGTGGCTTTCATTGCTTGGACACTTCATTGCGTACGTGGTGCTGGGGTTCGGAACCCACATATTGCACATGCCAGGCAAGCGCCGTAACCACCGTAACTGCTGAGCCAGTGCTCCAGCTCCTACTCCCCAATTTTGATTGTAAATGGACACCTAGTGCCAGGAATGGACCCTAATCATACAAGGCCCCAGCATGGGACCTCCCTTTGGTTCCCATGTTGTTCACCCAACAACTCTAAAGAACACCCTTGGGTGACACTCTGACAAGCTGTATCAGGCAGGGTCCCTGCTTTGGGGCTGTGGTCACATCAATCCAGGCCAAGCTATCACATGACTATGTCCTCCCAGCCCCCCAGCAAGCTGCACGAGGGCAGGGCCTGAGTCTGGTTTGCTGCTTTCTACAGGGTACCCGGAGAGGAGCCAGGCACACAGCTAGAGCTCACTGTGTGCTCACCTGATGAGCACTTACTTTGTTCTAGAAGCCATTCAAACACCTTACAAGCATCAAGCATCGTCTCTTAAAGCCCTGCAGCAGCCTCACGAGGTGGGTGTCATTATCACTATTTTTACAGACAAAGAATCTGAGGCACACGGAAGTTGAGCAACTCGCCCCACGTCCTACGTGGTAGGTGGTAGAGCCGGGATTCAAACCCTGGCTGGCGCTCCTGCTCCCCGCCATGTCATCCTTCCACCTTCTGCAGTGAATGCTTGTTGACAGATGAAGGAACCCACATGCGTGCTCCCTGAGGCTCAGGACACTGGGACTGTCACCCAACCCCAGCCTGAGGATTCTCTTCCTGGGGCCAGCCTCCAGGCTGGACTGTGACAACCACAGCACCAACGGGCCACCCACCTTGCCAAGAAAGTGCTTCCGGTAGACGCGGGCTGTGGGGTTGCACTCCAACTTCACCTTGGTGGTGGGCGATTGCAGAGGCTCTGTCTCGGGGATGCTGGTGATTTCATGGTTGGTGCCTTCAATCCAATAGCCCCCAAACTGGGGCAGCAGGATGAGGGGAAAGGGCCCTTCTCGCCCCAGGACCTGAAGAAGGACTCAGCTGATAGCCACCATACGGCACCTCAACAGGGGTCCCAGGACACCCTCCCACTTGGGCCACTTGTACATGGCAAAGGAATACTATGGAACAACCCAGAGCCACACATGCACCCCAGGGTTCACACCCACCCCCTCTGGGGTATCTGCTTCAGCCCTTTCTCTCCCAAACCCAACAGCACCAAGTCCTATGTCCCAGTCCCAAAGGATAGGAGTGGGGAGCAGGCAGGAGTGCTGGGCATGTGGCTTTGGCCCAGGATGGGGAAACATTTGGCTCAGAAGGCCTAAGGGTTCCACCGGGCTCTGAAGTCTTGGACCTATACTCTGAGCGCCCGCAGCAAAGCTGCTGTCAGGCTCCTGGGAGGGAGGACCTGGTGTTCAGACAGCCTGCATGACTGCCTGCCCGGGATGGGTAAAGGCAGCTTGAAGGTCCAGCCAGGTACCTCATGGACGCTCGGGTAGGGGATGTAATCCTCCTCCGTCTGCAAAAGACAAGCAGGGAGAGGCACGGCTTGGTGGTGTCCTCGCCCTCACCTCCCAGGATCCCTAGAACACACTGTCCAGCCACCCCTGGCTGGGAGCGAAGATGGGAATGTGCCCTCATCCCCCCAGCTTGCAGATGCCAGGGTGGCCCCACAAGGCCGGGCCAGAGGCAGGCTAGGCTTACTGAGTGCTGGTCTTCTGGGATGGTTCTGCCTGGGGAAAGGAGGCTCCCTGCCTCCCCTGAGGAAACCCCTGGGCCCCCGGAGGGCCTGGTAGATACAGACTGCTGCACCGCACCTGGGTTTTTCGTGCAGCCAGGCAGCGTAGGGCCCAAGAGCTGGCATTCCTAACGTTCCCAGCCAGCCTGATCCTGGTGCTCGGAGCGCAGCACCCTCAGAACCTGGCCCGGAAGCAAGCCCCTGGCTAATTGCCCACTCCCCTGAATCCACCTTCTAGGGCTGTTCAGTCTTCTAGGGTTGACGGGTCCCAAATCCCCAAGAACCATGTTCCCCTGCATGTGAATCTTTCTGCCACTGGGATGATGCAAGTTTCAGGGGAAAACTGTTCACTATAGCAGCTGCCTGGAATGCAGCAGCCTGGAGAGGGAGAAAGTGCGGGTGGGCAGGGAGGCACTGGCCTGAGGCCCCTCTCTCCAGGACACCCAGGTCACCCAGGGCCCAGCACAGGCACATAGAAAGACCCCTTAGCAACTGGGCAGCTGGGCTGCACTTCCCCTCCCCTCCCCCACCCAGCAGGAGTCTGCTCCAGCAGCGAGGCCTGGCCCACCTACTTTGAGGGGTGGTGGGAAGGAGCATCGTTGTTCATCCATCCTGCTTCCCTGAAAAGAGAAAGCGGAACGTTACCCCCACGCCTGCTGCCAGGCACCCTGACCTGGCTCCAGCCCCAGTGGAAGGGAAGCCCTAGGAGAGCCCTGGACATGGGGGTGGGGTACTCTCAGGGTGGGGTGCTGGCCAGATCATGCCTCAGACCTCTCTGAAGGGCCAGCAGCAGCAGGGAGGGGCTGGGGGCTCTGTTCGGGAATGCAGAAGCCACTGGGAGTGGGGGCAGGGAGGGTGTGCGCAGGCCCATGTGCGTGGGGAGGGGGCTGCTGCAGATACGTGGAGCGGGGTGGAGACAGAGAGGCTGAGGATCCGGAGGGCGGGAAAGAGCAAGGCTCTGGAGGGAGGCTCCTAAGGTTTCCCTGAGCCACCCCCACCCCTGCCACCCTCCCACCCAGCCCCCAACACTACAAAAAACAGACAAGGGTCTGTAAGACCAGGGCTGAAGATGGAAGGTGGAGGGGTGAGGCAGATGCAGGGCTGCACCCCAGGATGCCTGGCTCATTAAAGGCTCCCCACCTACAGCACCCTGGCATCAGTTCCTCCCTCCATTCTGCATGGGGTCCTGCGGCACCTGGGATGCCTATAATGGGGTGAGGGTAGCTGAGCTGACGCCAGCCCCACCAGGGACCTTCACAGGGATGGGAGCTGGGAGCCTGGATGAGTTCCTGGGTAAGAGAGGAGGTAAGGACTACCAGTCCCCTCCTCTACTGGACCCCCAGTCATGAACAACTGGTATGGTCTACTGAAGTCTCCTGGCCCATCCTCAGAAAGGTGTTGGGCTGGAAATTAAAAAGGCCCCCAC
Organism: Aplodontia rufa; assembly: GCA_004027875.1. NCBI lineage: Eukaryota > Metazoa > Chordata > Mammalia > Rodentia > Aplodontiidae > Aplodontia > Aplodontia rufa. Next base: position 76,405 of record PVKS010003127.1, on the reverse strand, counting down.
TCCAGCCCAGCCAGCACCATGGCTCCCCAGAACTGGCGTCTCCAGCCATCCTTACCTGCATCTTTTCAATCATCTCAAACAGATCTGTGTTCTGCAACAGAGAGCGGGAGAGCCAGGTCAGTCCCGAGGTGGCCAGCTGACCCTGTCAAGCCCCTGAGGAGTCTCCACCCATCCCAGCCCTCCTGATTGCCTCAGCTCTGACCAGCCATCAAGGCCTGAGGCAGCAAGAGGGAGTGAAGAGACATCTTGGGAAGAGGTTCCAGGCAGCCGACCCCCAGGGTTTGGCCAACTGCCAAGTAAGGTGAGCCCACAGCCCAGGTCCTGGGTCCTGGGCAGCCCACCCTACTCAGTCCTCTTCCCTGAGGGAGGAGGCTGCTACCCCTGGGGAGAAACAGATCTCCTCCATGCCACTGCAAGGTTGGCAGTGCCAGGTCAGGCAGATGGACCACTAAGAAAAGCCCCTGGTCCCAGACCTAGAGATGAGCCCAGCAGAATGGGAAGGAAGGGCTGTGGTTCCACCCCACTCCCAGGAAGAGGGCCAGTTAACCCAGGCAACACAGGCCACTGCTCAGACAACCCACTCTCCCCCCAATAGTATGGGGTGGGGTCTCTTTTCAAGAGAGGATGCTGAAATGCCCATTGGCCTGGCACTCGTACCCTCTCATGCCCAAGCCAGTCTGTCCTGAGGCCAGCCAGGGTACACGCAGGGTTAATCCAGCATCTGCCAGCAGCTTGGCAGCACGGGCCCCTCCAGAGCCAACTCCCTACGAACCTTCCTGGAAGGCACAGGGATGCTGAGTGGTGGCTGGCAGAGCTGGGGGCTGGCTCTGGGAAGCCCCCAGAGTCTCCAGGATGGTGCCCCTCCCCCAACCCTTACAAGGCTCCAGTTCCTTCCTGCTGCCCAGTGGGGGCACTGCCTGAGCTCATACGCATGTGCTATGGGGTTGTACAGCAGGAAACACATGCACACACATACAATCTCTCCCCCTCCTGCTCACACACACACAGGCTGGACACCAATTCTTAAACAGTCTCACTGCACACTGCATGTTTAGTGTGCTAAGAAACACACATACATACACACATCCATGGTGTCTGTGCACAGTGATGCTTAGACTTCTATGTGAACACATAAATATACACGTTGACTTCCTGAGTTACACAACAGCACACCCGTTCACACACACACAAATCCATGTGCCACAAGAGACACACAGACAAACCCAAACCCACACTTGTGTGGGTCTGCACATCAGTAACCGCACATGATGCAATGTGAACACCACAAAACCACCCTCCTAAGACCAAGACACCCACATGCACCCTGAGAGACAGGTGAGTGTCAGGGAACACAACGCCCCACATGTGGCTGCAAGCCCCCTTTCCCATCCAGTCACACATGCTGTGTAACAGACCCAAAAGACCCCTTCCTATGACAGAGGAGAGTTCTAAGCAGAGGAGGCACCAAGCAACTTCAGGGACACAGGCTTGCATCTCCCCCCACCCAGGTAGCCTACCAACACACACACTGCCCTGACAAAGGTCATGAGATACAAACACCCCAAGTGCACACACTGAAGCCTACCCACGGAACATGACACCCTCTAAAGTCCACCTCAGGAGTCCCAGGAGACCCAACTCATGGTCCCCTAGAGCCACACCCAAGACCTCTGAGTGGGGAAGAAATGATTCCATGGGCAGCTACCGCAGATACCAGACACCTGTCAACCCCACACAGTGTGCCAGCAGCACCGTCAGCCAGGCAGAGTCAGACAACCGCCCACCCCTGTGGCCCCAGCAATGGGGGGCACTTTAATGATCTCCAGGGCACCCCACTCAGGGTGACCTAACAGCTAGGAACAATGAAATGTGGCGCCCTGTTGCACTGAGAATCATTCACATAAACACTGACACATGGTACTGTCACCCTGAGTGTACACACAGCAACAAGTGACACCCACAGTTACAGCCGTGCAGCAGACGCCCTGAAACATGGCAAAGGAAGGCTAGGAGTAATATGGCCCAGATGGGGGCATCCCCACCTCATGGGCACCACCAAAGTTACACCGTGACATTATGAGCTCCAAACCTGGCAGGGAAGGTGTAAAGTGGCCTCTATGGCAGTCCTCACAGTGTCACTGTACCCAGAGCCACAGTGCCACCGCGTTCGTTCTGTGGACAGCAGCAGGAAGAGACCAAGGTCCCAGACCCCAGGGCAGGGGTGTGCCCTTGGCCGCCGTGGCCGGTCTCAGCCCAGAAGCTAACACACCCTCTGTGACCGAGTCTTTCACACCCGCCCTGAGAAGTCGGGCTGACACCGGCCCGGGATCCCCCTCGGCTGGGCCATCCCCACTGGGTCCTCACCTGCCAGCCGGTCCCAATAGGCAGCGAGCCCCTCCGCGGACGGCCTTGGGGCGCTAGGGGCCGCGGCTGCGCCATCCCGAGCCTGGCCCGGCCCCCGGCCCGCGGGCGCTTCAGCTGGCCCGGCCGGCTCCGGCCCGCGCGCGCCCCTGCCCGGGACCCGCAGCGCCAAGCTCCGCGCTCCGGGCTCCCGCGGCGGCGGAGCTGCCTGCGCTGGGCTCGCCGGGCGGCCGGGCCCGGAGGGGGCGGGGCGCCAGGTACGGGCGGCGCGGGACTGGGGCGGGGCTGCGGCGGCCCGGGGCGGGGACACAGAGGCCCCGCCCCCGGGGCAGCCCGGCCCGCGACCGTGGACACTGCGCCTGCGCGCTCCGGGCGGCGCACTGGAAGTCTGCTGCCCCTGGGCTCCGGGGGTCACCCCGCCTTCTGTCTTCCCTGGCTCTGGGAACCCCGGCTTCGGAGCCTGATGACAAGCTTCTCGGGCCAGGTTGTGAAGCCGAGCAGAAAGACCAGAGGGTTACGTTGGACACTGGACTTTGCATGAGCACTCAGTGCTGGGCACTTGCTTGTCTCGTCATCTCGCCATAACCCAGGAGTTTCAAATGCCATTCCCATTATACAGATGAGAAAACTGATTCCAAGCGGTGAAACAGCTTGCCCAGGACCACACATCTAGGAATGGGCCTGGAGATACTATTGAGGGCCTCTTCCCTCCCTCCCCCTACCTCCTCCCTAGCCTAACAGTGGCTGACTGGCCTGTAGCCCCTCTTCTGCAGGCCCTAGCTGTACCCCACACTGGGGGAGACTGCCACAGTGCCTGGGGTGATATAGAGGAAAGGACTCTAGTGGACTTCAGGGCATATGGATTCTAGCTTTGGCCTTGCTGCAACTTGCTGAGTGGTATGAGTCCCTGCCACCTCTCTGGGCCTCAGTTTACCCATCTGTAAAATGTAAGGCCTCTGCAGACCCTCCCAGCTGACCCTGTGCTATGTCCTGGCCTGGTATAGCCACTGCAGCCTGGCCTTGCCACTCCCCCCTCCAGACAGATGTTGGGAAGGTAGCAAATGCTTCCTGAGCTTTGGCCGAGTCAACATCAGCTGCTTGGGTGCTGAAGGGGCAGGGCTGCCCACCAGCTCAGAGCCAGACCTCTCTGCGGCTTCTCTGAAGAGCTGCCTGCAGCTGCCCACCACCTCCATCCCCAGGGCCAAGAGCTCCTGGAAAGAAGACGCTGTGCTCTCTCCTCCCCCACTCCAGACCTGGCTCTGGGTCAGGTTTGGGCCCAAAGAGCCAGCAGGAACCTCAAGATGTGTGTTCCAGGCACGGAGGAGCTTTCGTTTTTAATAATTAACAGCAGCAAATATTGATTTACACAACCACTTCCAGGCCTGCACACTTCCGGGTACCCATCGAAATGCAGCCAGAGGAATATCCATTCCCACACTGGCCCTGGGGAGGCGAGACCTGCTTGCATCACCAGAGATGTCTGTGTGCCAGGCGGGCTGGAGGGCGTGCACACGTGCACAGGCAGCTACCTGGGTGTATGTGTGCGACTCCAAGTAGCTGTGTGCACCTGGACATACTGTGTTTCTGGGCGCATGGGAATGCCTGGGTATGTGTATCTCATGCATATATGTATGTGCAAGTCTCTGAACACATCTGCCACATGTGACTGTGTCTGTGTGCTTCATCTGTCACTATGCCCCCACACCTGGGCGAAAGTATGTACGTGTGTCGGATTTCTGAATCCCTGAGTGGAGAAACCCCAGTAGAGGGCATGAGGGTCCTGGGTAGTTCACTATCTCTTCAAATGTGACTTTCCCCCAAGAAGGCAATGAGGCTTTTCAGTGTCCTTCCAGCCCTAAGAATGTGATGGTGCTGATCCCAGTTCAGCTTCCTAATTTCCACCTTCCAAAGTGCTTTCACAGAATGTCCGATTGCATGCTGGCAAGGTGGGTGGAGAAGGGCCTGTCAGGTCTGTTATGCGGATGAGGACGGAAGCCCAGGGAGGGCCAGGGAGCTCACTTGTTCCTCACATTGGTTCCATCAATGCTATAAACGTGCCCAGGTTCAGGGACACTGGGGGAGAAATAGAGAATGTCCCAGGCCTTGTGTTCCCTCAGCCTACTGCTGGCTTGCTGGGGACCCCAGATGAATCACTGGTTCCCTCCCCTGTCCAAGGAAAATGATGCACAGACTGGGTCTTGATTCCGGGGTAGGGATGGATGGATGGGAGGGGTGACGTGGAGCCTACTCTCTGGGCTGTGCTGATACAGAGGCTGCCAAGCAGACTGGGCAGAGGCCAGGAAGCCTAAAGCAGGCCATTCAGCACTAATTGGAGAAGGCCAACCCCAGGCTGTCTGAGCAGGCAGGCCCCAGGGCAATGGGCTACTGCCACCCTCCTTCCCAGTCAGGTCCACTGAAGCCCAGCAGGGGAAGCTACGGTCTAAGGCCTCCCCCGAGAGGGACTAAGAGCCTCATTCATGAACCCAGCTGTTCCTGTGAGCGGCTGCCATTAAGCCTCTCCTTTCCTATCAAGCCCCAGAATCCACATGGGCCAATTCTGGGCTGTTGCCCAGGCAGAGAAAGCAAGAGAGGGTCTCAAGACCCCCTTCTAGGACCCACTGAGATGGTGGTTTCAACATGGACACCATTCCTTGGCCATCTGCCCTCCCAGCCTAGGAAAGGTGCCTGGCCCTTACTCCAGGCCAGCACTCTAGGGAACAAGTCTAGTTAATCCTGCTTCTGCTGTTTCCTGACTATGTGACCTTGGGAAGACTCCACTTCTCGGAGCATCTGATCCTCATCTGGAGGATGCCTGCCACCCAACAGTTAAGGAAAGGACCAAGAGACATGATGTCTGAGTGCTTTAGAAGCTGCAGGGGTGAGGGCTGCCCCATTGCATTACAGAGCAGGAGACCAGGCCAGACAACTGCTACCTAGTCCTGGCCCCTCCACATCCAACCTGCAGGACTTTGGCTAGTAACTTAACCTGTCTGAGCCTCGATCTTCTCACCTGCAAAATGGGACTAATGACAGTAGCTGTGGCACAGCACTAATTGTGGGAGAATGAAACGAGGTACCGCAGGCAAAGCGCTCTTGGCCGGCAGGTGGTAAGCCTCAGAATTGGCAGGTATGCCCGGCACTTCGCACTCTCAACGAGCTGCTCAGTTATTTATCTCTTTACCAGCCCGTGGGTCCTTGAGGGCAGGACCTGTGCTAGGTTGATTTCTGGCCCTTTGGGGCCAAGTCCAAGGTTTGGCACTAAGCAGAGGCTGGGAAAATCTTGCTGGTGATAATAAGATGAACTGCCTCATTCATAGGGCTCTTGCTGCAGGCCAGGTAGTGTGCCTGGGCTGCCATCACTGACTGACAGGTGACACTGATGGGGTTGTTGACAGTGAAGATGAGGAAGAGCTGGCTGGCCACTTTACTGCCTGCTGTTTGGCTTGGATTAGTCCTAAGACTCTTCCCCAATATCTCTCCAGACCTGGGTTCAACCTCCGAGACTGTAAAGGCTGCCCAGGGGTCAGGAGTGGCATTGCTTTGGGTTAAACCCAGCAACATCTGCCCAAACATTTGTATCTGACCATCAACCATTCTTTGGCATTTCCCAGCCCTGGTCAGGAGAGGGGCCTGACCAGGGCAGTAGGTACGCAGCGGGGCAGTTACCTTAGGGTAGAGTGAAGCAGTGTGGGAGGGAACTAAGTCCACTTGTGACAGGTCTAGTGCCTGAGGGAAGCGTTGGTTCTGCCCATCACTCCTCCTAAAACAGAAGAAGAATCTGAGGTCAGGGGGAGCCCCAAGCTGGTAGATTTGGGAAATCTGGGAGGCACTCACCCTCAGAGCTAGGGGAGCTAAGGGGGATAGACATTCTGAAGGAAGTGGCCTGGGCTCCCCAGGAGGAAGCAGAGATGGGCTTCCTGAGCAGGCCTGCCAAGCAAGCTCTCCTTCCCAGAGATCAAAGAGTGGCTTCCAGTAACAAGGATGTCCACAGTCCATTCTGAAGATGGGGAGATTGAGGCAGAGAGGATTGCTGTAGAAGGCTGAGGTTCCTAGATAAATAGGATGCCCCAGCCCCTACATACCCTCCTAAGCCTTCAGGGAGAGCCACCTTAGGGCCGAGAGGCCAGCAGGCTACTGCTACTACTAATGACAACAACTGCCACTCACTGGGCCCACTATGCGCCAGGCCCTGTGCTGAGCCGTCCCTCCAGGCCTGAGGATATGGCCTCCTTGCCACACTGGTCTTCCCACTTTGCGGGCGAGGACCCGGATGTGCCCAGAGGTTACACGGCTGGTCCACAGTGTGACTTGTGCGACTCCAGCTCCCCCATCCCCCCCCGTAAAGAGAGCAAATCTGAAGAGGGTGATGTCAGTGCCTATCACCCTAGAAAGCCTGCTGAGGCCACCCTGGGGTCAAGGGGAGGAAGTGCCCAGGGGTTCCTAGGATCCAGGGAGCCTGGGGCTGGGAGAGCAGGTCTGGCTTCCGCTGCTGCCTAGGGCCACCCTGACATGGCTGCACCCTCCCACCCAGATCCCAGCGAGCAAGGCTGGTCCTGCAAGGATGAGTCACCTTCCAGATGCTCCTCAGTGGCCTGTGGCAGACCTGAGTCAGGCGGGGCTGGGACTGACACACCCAAGAGGGACCAGCCGGCAGGAACCCAGGCCAGGAAGGAGGTGCCAGGCAGCCCTGAGCCCCTGTGACTTCCCTTGCCTGTAGGAACTATCCCCAGCCCTGCTTGGAGCCAGGGCTCCACCTCTCAGGGGTGTTGGCATCTTAAAAGAGGGATCAATGCTTTTCCTAGAGGGATGGATCTGGTGGCAGTGGCACTGCAAGCTGCTGGCATCGTTGTGGGAGAGAGATTCTAAGGCACTGGTCCTGTGAGGCATGAGTCAATGGCACAACCCCTCCCGGCCTCAGTTTCCAAAACAGGTCATCACAGACTCTGGCAACGTAGGTACCCATTCGATGAATACTTTCTTATTCATTCACAGTAAACCCTGGGTCTCCCAGTTGGGGTCCCATTAAATACTTGTTCAATAATTGAATGAATGAAGCTTGGCAACGGGGAGCCATGGAAGGTCTGTGAGCAAGGGAATGTCCTAAACACAGCTTCCTGCTGGCTGCAAGGTGCTCCACGTGGGGAGAAATGAGAGATGAGGGATGGGGGACTAGACAGAAGCCCACAGAGATGTCCAGGCACATTCCCAGCTCCCACAGGAACACTGTTGAGACCTACTGTGTGCTTGAACTGTGTCAACTATCATATCACACCCTCATCCAGTGCTGGAGGGTTGGCATTATTTATCCTCATTCTTGCACTATGGAGAAACGGAGGCTGGGAGAGCTGAAGCCACCTCTCCCAGCAAGTGGTGGCAGCTGGAATTGAAGGCATTGTGTGAACATGGACAGTGCTGAGGGGTGCGGAGCACAGGCTGCCCAGGGGCCAGGAAGTCCTGGGATTGAAGCCCAGGAGAAGCTAGGTGCCCTTGGTGGTGGGGACAGCTGTCCTTGTGGCCCTGCGTGATGGCTGCTGCCCAGGGGTCTGGCAAGTTCAGTGGTGCCCTTCTGTCCACCATTCTCATGGCCCCAGGCTCAGACTCTGCACGTCAGCCTGGCCCAGCTCCTAACACGCTTCCCTTCTAGAACCATCTCACCCGGCTTTCCCATGTCCCGGTGGCCACTTCCCTCAGGACTGCTCATATTGGCACAGGACCAAGGATGCCTTCAAGGCCCCAGGGCTCCAGCTTCCAGCTGGGACCCTGTCCCCAGCCTCTCAGCTCTAGTTCCTGTTGGCCAGAGTCCTGCCACTCCCAGGTGGCACCCAGCCCCCCGGCAGGCAGCTCCACCTACAAGGCCAGTACTAAGGCCTAAAGGGCAGGGGAAGGGAGGGGCAGCAGGATGGGGCAGAGGAGGAAATTCCATCCCCAGTCCTGAAGAGGTAGCTGGACAGAGATGATAATAAGCCACCTTCTATTGTGCCCTAACAAGGCAGGTGCTCAGAAACCAGCTGCCCTGTGCTTGAGGAAACTGAGGTTCAGAAGGGACCTTAACTTGCCCAAGGTCAAGTTCATGAGACTCAGCAGGCATCTGAACCCAGGTTTATCAATTCCAGCATCAAGATCTGAACTTTATGACGCAGGTGGCCAACCTGTGGACCCAGCCTTCCCAATCCCCAACCAGGAACAGGGAACACGGTCCAACCTATCAAGTCAGGTTGGAGAGGTAACAGTACCGGTGATATCAGGGACAGCGTGCCCCACACCTGCTGTTCTGATCACTAGAGGCTGGCTGGGCCCTAAGGACTTAACTTGTGTTAACTCATTGAATCCTCATATTTCAAAGGAAGGAACTAAGACACAGAGAGGTTAAGTAACTTGTCCAAGGTCATGGTCACACACAGTAAGTGAAAGGCCATCTGGGTATAGGTTCTATGCCTTTAACACTAGGCTACACCACCTCTTAGTAAACAGTAGTTTTTGCTCAACAATGAATGGAGCCAGCCTCTCACCAACCTTCCCACCCTGCAGCCCCCTCCTCTCAACCTTCCTCATTACTCACTGTCTCTTCTGTCCACCCCTCCAAACTGCCCCTCAGACCTCCTCCAACAAGGCCATTGACTTCCTCCTTCATGGACTTGAACCTCTATGTCCCTCTGTTTTCTCTTCTAACCCACCCTACCTTCTACCCTGTATCATTCCACTTGCATGGAGTCTCCCAAGTCTCTGTCCCCTCCCCACTTCTCCCAGGGCCTGGCTCAGCTGAAAATGCTTTGCATTCTTCCAGCCATAGCATCTGGGAGGAGCCCAGAGCATGCCAGGACATGGGAGCTGTCCCTTCTCCCTCCCCTCTGCTGTGACCCCAGTGGCATCTGCAGTGGCATCTGCAGCACTGCCAGGCTTTTGAGGTTGGGCTTTATCCAGATGGGGAAACTGAGGCTCAGAGAGCTTGATGAACCCAAGGTCACACACCAGGAAAATGGCAGGATGGGGATCTGACTCCAGCACATCATCACTGCCCTCAACTCAGGCTGTCACCTGGCCTTCCACTCCCCAGTGACCTCCCCGGGCACAGCCCCAGATTCTCGCCGCCGCCACCAAGCATCTTCCCCAGGTCCAGCTGCAACCTTGCAGTATCTGGCGTGGACACCTGGACGCCTGCCCATGGCCACCTCTGACACATGAAAAAGCAACAGCCAGAGAAGAGGTTATTTATCCAAGGCCGCCAGGGAAGCCAGAGCCAACTGAGCCTGGGCCAGGCACACTCTGGGGTCACCTTCAGCCTGGCAGCTGTATGGCCACCAGCCACCTGGCCGCAGCCCCCATCCCCCTTGGAGCACCCAGTTTTCCCTGGGAAAGGGTGAGGCAGGGGTGTGGGGGAAGGGCCAGGCCGGAAGCCGCTGCTGACAGCTCCAGGGTTTCTTGGCAACTGTCACTGTGCCTCCTCCCGCTCCCTTATCTCTGCATCAAGGTAACAATAATAATCGCACCTTCGTGAGTACAGCTCTTTGTACTTTTCAAAAGCCCTCTTTACCTCCCGCTCCTGGGACTCTCACCGGAACTGGAGACTCTCCCACTGGAGTGGGAGATAAGACAGAGGCTATGATCCCCAATTCCCAGGAGGGCAAACTGAGGCCAGGAGAGGTTAAACCCCTACCTGGAGGTGACCCAGCCAGGGGAAACAGATTAGGGATGAGAACACAGAGTCTCCACCTGTCTAGGGCTCAGAGGGATCCCACTCTGCAAAACAGCAGTGTCCAACCCAGGCCCCGTGGAAGAGGGAGCTGGGGGAGGCCGAGGACAGGTGGCAGATGCAGCCCGGGGTATATCACAACTGCCAGCCAGGAGGCATCTGTGTCCTGAGACAGAGTAGGGGCCACAGAAGGGTTTGCTGTTGTTGGCACTCTTCGGGAGAACCCAAACTTTTGAGACACTGGCAGGGTAGATGGGCTGTCCTGCATCTAGGACCTTCAGATAGCCAATCTGGACGAAGGTCCCCAGGTGGGTCTGGCCCCTGCTGACCCTCCCTCCTAGCTCTGCCTGACCTGTCAGCCTCCTCACTGCTGTCCCTTGCTGCCCGCCTTGTCCCAGCCTCCCTAGGCTGCAGGCGTCCCCAAGGCAGCCATGCTGCCTCACACTGCTAAGCTTTCGAACCCACTGTCCCCCTGCTGGGGTCCCTCTCCTTCTTTTCTGCCTGGTGAAACACTCATGCTTTGAAATTTAACTTAAACAGGTGACCGGTGACCATCAGGCAGGAAGACAATGACAAGGAGCAGGGGTGCTGCACCCCAAAGATCCTCCCAGCACCCACAGTGGGAAACCAGACACGAGGCAGAGGAGGGGCCCAGGGAGCCAATGACTGCAGAGCTGAGGAGGACTTGTGGGGGCCTGAGGGCTGTAGGCCCGCCTGGTGCTGGGCAGAAGAGGGCCAGGTCCTATGGGTCCTCCTGGTCCAGGCCACCAACTGGTTCTACACAGCTGGAGATATGGAGGAGGAGGGCTGTGGAGAAGGGGCACAGACCTCGCTGGCTCTCCCACCTCACCTTTCAACCTGCCAGGCATCTGAGGGGACTCTAACCTGGAACCAGAGCCAAGCCCTGCCCCAGAACTGCCTGATCTTGGGGGCCACAGAGGCCCATTGTTTTCTGACCTTAGCCATCCAGCCAGGGAAGGAGGCCAGGGACAGCCAGGTAAGCAGGTTTCCAATACCAGGTCCTGAGGGGCCAGCCCCTTCCTCCCCAGGCCCACCTGGCACCTAGACAGTGAACACAGGCCCAGTCACTCCAGTCACCTTTGACCTCTGTCAGGACTGGAGAAGGGGACTAGAGGAAGGGGTGGAGGAAGGACAGTTTAGCATGGTGTTTAGCAGTCTGACACCATGATATCACTTAATCCTTAGGACAATAACCTAGGGAAACTGCGGTCTTATCAGAGATGAGCAGGCAGGTGGGCAGGGACTCACAACCACCAAACGGTAGAGCTGCCAGGGTCCCCTGTAGGCAGGGGAACACAGGGGCTGAGGGCTCTAAGCTGGGCAGGGCCAGGGAGCAGGAAGGCAGCACATGGAGCCCTGGCCCCAGGCTGGCCGAGGGCCCAGACACCCGGATCCCGGAGCTGGGCCAGGCAGTGGCTTCCTAAGCAAACAAGCTGGCAGCCCAGAGAGGAGTCACGGGACCGCCCCCTGCCAGGGCTCAGCACCTGGGGACCTGGCCTGCCATCTACCTGCCTGCCTGGTGCCGGCTGCTCCTGGCAGGTGGCCGGAGCCCCGCTGTGCTCTGGCCTAAGCCTCACCCTCCCCTCTCCCTGGGAACTCTGCAAGGACAGACTCCTCCCCTCACCTGGGAAAGCCAGGAGGGCCTCAAATGACCTGGCCACGGGGCCATGGGCTTCTTCCCGTGGTGTCCCAACATCTGCTCACTCAGCCCGGCACTTTGCAGTTTACAAACCGCCTTTATGGGACCCTCTCCGCAGCCTCCCAAGGCGCATAGGACAGGTCGCTTGATCCTGCTTCTACCAGGGAGAAGAAAGAATCCCAGCAGAGAGTGGCTCACCCAAGGTCACACCTGTAGCTCAAGCCCAGCTGTCCCCCACCCGTGACCCAAGACACCAGGTCAGTGTCAATTCCCGCTGATGGGCCTACCACGCCCCACCCCACCCTACATCCAGAGCAAGGGTGGCCAGGGTGCATCCACCTTCTGTGTACCCCACGCTCTCTGCTGGCCTCTCTGTCCTGCCCTCCTCGGAGCCCCATGCATTCCTCTGCTCACTCACCCCCCACCCACGCCCCCATCTGCCTTCATTCCTCTGCTCACTCACTCGTTCAGACGGCAGGACTGGGAGCCTGCTTGGGGTCAGACAATGGTGCTAAGTGTTGGCAGCAGAGTGGAGTGAGCCAGGCCTGCCACCCTCAAAAAACAGTCCCAGCGACACCCACCCAGATGCTCGGAGTTCCTCTGGCCTTACTACCCAGGCACTGAATTCTCCAGTGCTGAGACCATCCTCCCCCTCCACATCAGCCCTAGTTGAGGCTGAAGCTGGCCTTTCCCACCCCATGGGCTCCAGACAATGCTGGTGAGCAGAAGTCACCGTCTCTCATGACCACTGGGTGGGTGGTCACCTAGACCAAGGCAAAAGACCCATGGAGAGGGACAAGGCCATAAGGAAATGTCCTGACTCCATCTCTAAGTTGCCATGTGTGTAGGAAGAGATCGCCGTAACCTCTCCAAGCCTTGGGTTCCACTGGAAACTGGGTCTCACACTAGATGACCCTGAGACCCAGCTCTGATGGCTGCTGGGGGTGAACAGGATGACAAAGAATTTGGAACTGAGCCGTCAAGGAGAGGTGGAGAGGTTGAGAGCAGGACCTGGAGGTCCTCAGCCCCCTCCAAGTTGCTTCTCTTCTCTGAACCTCAGTTTCTTCATCTGCTGAGACACACGCACAATCTGACAAGCCTAGAGCTGTGCACAGTCAGTGCTCAATAAATGTCAGGCTCCTGCAGGCAAAGACAGGGCATGGTCAGACTGCCTGAGTTTGAATCCTGTTTTGCCATTTGACCTTGCCAGACCCTGGGGAAGCTACTTAACTTCCCTGGGCCTTGGTTTTCTCACCCGTAAAATGGGCAAGCGATGTACCCGTAAAATGGGCAACCTGACTCCGATCCCCAGCACTGCAAGAACGAATGAGTTGACAACGGTGTCGGCAAGTGAGGGTTATCATGAGCATCAAAGGGTTCATCCACGTTCTGTGCCCCCGTCAAGTCATGGTGTGCAATGGGGAACCCCAAGTGTGAGAGCAGGAGAAGACAGGAGCTGAGGGCCAGCCTGGGGGACACCGCAAGACTTACAGCAGAAAGCAATGAAAACAGAAACTGAGTGCACCGCACAGCTCGGCTGAGCACCGACGCCTTGGCTTCCGGTCCTCTGAGGGGGCTGCACTGGACACTCCTTGTTGCAAGGGGGAGAGGCCAACACCATGACCACAGTCCTGCAGCCAGTGAGCTGTCACCCCAGTTCTGCTGCAGAGCCCACATGCGCCCTGCCACAAGACAGCAGGCAACCTACCCTGAGGGCCAGGGAAGAGAGAAGGCAGGGAGAGTGGCTCAGGCAGCAAGGGACAGCTCCTGGCCATGGAGCCAGGGCAGCTGGGGCTGGCCTTGCGGGACAGTCTGTCTACCTCATTTGTAAATGCAAACGCGGACTCCGTTCCCCAGCACTCCTGGTCAGAAGCCTCGGGGCGGCTGCCTGGTGGTCATGGGCTGCCCAGCCTCCCCGCTGACCAACCTATTCCTGGAAGAATTTGCCTCGAAGGCAGGTCATCGTCTTCTCAGGAGAGCTTGGGAAGGTGCGGGTGTGTGCCCGAAGTCAGACAGCCTTCCTTCAGACCCCAACTGGGTCAAGCTCTAGCTGTGTGGCCTGGGGCAAGTTTCCACCTCTCCGAGACTCAGTTTCCCCAGCTATAAAATGGTGTGGGTAACTCCTGTTTTCACAGCTGCTTAGAGGACTCAGCTTGCATGGGAAGGGGCTCAGGCAGTTGCAGCCTCCTGGCCGGAAGAGACAGGGGGATGACGGTTGTGGGTGCCCGCGGGCCTGTGCCAATGTACAGGGGGCCAGGGACCTGCCCCACGGAGTCAGCAGGCGGTGGGTGGGTGTCTGACACTTGGTGGAGCCAGCTCCAGGTTCCCGCAGCTCTGCCTGGCTGCGTGAGTCTGTGGGTGGGAGCGTGGCTGGGAGGCTCAGAACGGGAAGGGGACATGGAGCGACGCGCTCGTGTCTGGGGTGTGCGTGGGCCTGTTGCTGGCGTGCCCGGATCTGATCACGCCCCCACCTGCCTAACGGCTCCCCCTCTCCGTGTGCAGGTTGGAGATGCGGCTGCTCTGGAGGCCACGTGTCTGCCCCCCACCCCCGCACCTGCCACGCCCGCTTCCCCAACCTCCTCTCCAGCGTCTCTCCTCCCTCTCTGCCTGTCCTTCACCCCTTCCTTCCTGTCCATCACACTCGCACCCTCCACTCTTCCTGGAGCCCCCACCCTGGCTGCTCTCCCGGAAGCCTGCCCTGGCCCAGTGTGCTTTGCACGTCTCATGGAATGAGCATCAGTTTCTCCACCAGGCCCGGCCTCCTCAGGTCAGGACGACCTTGTGTGGTCAACGCCCTACGACCATGTGGGGCAGGAAGGACTGTGTGTGTGACTGTGTTCGTGACCAAGCTGTCTTCACGGGGAGTAGGCCTGTGAGTGAGGAGGGGAGTGGGTGTGCACACACGTGCAAGAGGTCCTCTCAAAGGCCCTTTGGCCTCGTGGACAGGTGGGCCAGCAGGAGGGCCAGTGCCCAGGCTGGGTGGGCCACAGGGAGCAGCACAAGTTCCCTTCTCCTCTCCTAAAATATGCCTGGGGTCTCTGTGCCAGAGCCCAGCATCCTTGTGGGCGGTGGGGACAAGCAGTGTGCTCTGCCCAGCTCAGGGGCTCTGCTGCTGCTCTAGATGCCCACCCACAGTGCCATCTGCCCTCGTCTGTGGGCAGCAGCTCTGGGTCTGAGGGAAGGTGGCTTCCAACCCCCTGCCTTCTCTGCCACCTCAACCTCTGCCAGGAGATGCCCTGGCACGTTCCAGGTCTGGCAGGGAGAGGAGACCTGACCCCCTGCATGGACCACCCAGCTGGGCCCCTTCCCAGCCATCCTGCTGCCCACTACCCATCACCCATCTGAAATCACCTTTTGTCTGGTAGTTCATTTAATGTCATCTTCCGCACTGGAGGGTAACCCGTGTGGGGCAAGGGACCATGTCACCAGGTTCCCTGCTGCATCCCAAATTCATAGACGAGAACTCCGTATTTGCCAAAGGCACAAATGGCCAGTGGAAGCCCCGAGAGAATCTGCGAGGTGGGCAGAGTCCCTGTTTGCAGGCATGGAAACTGAGACTCAGGGAAGCTAAGTCTCTAGGCCAAGGCCACACAGCGCCCAGGTGGCTCCAGCCACACAATCTAACCACACTAGAACCACCACACGTCAGAGAGTGTCAGAGCTGACCTTCCCAGTTTACAGGTAAGAAAAAGAGCCTCTGCGAAGAGGGATATTTCCACAGGTCACTTGAGTCCAAAATGCCCCTTCCCTCAACAGCATGTGCTCAGTCAGAGCTGCACAGCCACACTGTACCGGCCCTTTAAAAGCACCTCCTCCCTTCCCTGAGGTAGGGGCTACCACCACCCCCACTGTCTGAAGGGAGAAACTGAGGCCGGCCAGGTGAGGGGCTCCCTGAGGTCGCCAGTCAGGCCTTGCAGATGCTCCAGGCAGCCTCTCTGTGCCGTGTCCACACAGTACCCCAGCTGCGGCATGTGTGCATGGGGAGGACAGTGTCACCGCCCACGTGCACTGAGCTCCCAGATGGCAGCAGCCACACCCTGAGCAACCCTGCGCCCTCTGCCTGGCATGGGACAATGACATTGACATGGGACAATGACGTCAACATGGGACAATGACATCGACATGGGACAATGACGTCGACAATGGCAACAGCAACAACAGCCGGGGCCTCTGGGCGTTTGCTCTGTGCCAGCTCCTGGCTGAGGCCAAAGCACGAGCGTCTCATTTAATCCCTCCACCTCAAGGCAGCACTGTGCACTGTCCCCATTTTAAAGGCCAGGAAACCAAAGCCCAGAGAAGCTCCCCAGCTTGCCCGAGTCCCCCAGCCTGGATGGCCCAGGCAGCAGCTGCAGTCCAGGCTCCAGAGCTCAGGCAGTACCACACCAAGAGCAGGGCCAGGGCTCCCAGAACGGCAGACCCAGGGTGCCATGTCACAGGGCAGGAGAGGGTGATGGGAATGCTGGCAGGCCTCTGTCCATGGTGGCCTGGGTTCAGAGCCCTCCAGAGCACACACAGGAAATCCCAGTGGGGCCTCCACCATCACCTGCCAAGCCCAACTCAGCTGGTGCCCAGCATGCCCTGCCCTTCTCCAGGTTGCTGCCCTGCCACCTCCTCTTCTGGAACATTCTCTTGCACTGGACCTTCCTCCCCACCAGGCACAATCCCTCTGCCCCCACTCCTCTCACAATGCCATCTGGCTCACTTCTACACTGGGTCACCTTCTCCAGGAAGCTGCCCCTGATTCCCAATGGTGGGGAGAAGCCCGTTCCCTGAGCTCTCAACACCCCTACACCCCCTCATTAGCACTTGTCATGGCCACGAGAACAACCTCTTTATTTCCCTTTCTAGACTGAGAATCCAATGAGAGCCAGGCGTGGGGCCACACACCTGTAGTCCTAGCAACTTGAGAGGCTGAGACAGGAGGATCACAAGCTTGAGGCCAGTCTGGGCAACTTAGTAAGACCAGTGTCAAAACAAAGAGGGTTGGGGATGTAGCTCAGTGGTAGAGTGCTCCTGGGTTCAATTCCCAATAACCCCCGAACAAAACAAAGGACCCCTTGAGAAGAGTGGCCTTGTGGATGTGTGCCCCACAGGGCTGGGCCCTCTCAGGGGTCTCCATAGCATGGCTGTGAATCAGTTTGCTGAGTGAATGAACAACAATCTTGGGGAAGACCCCAAAAGCCTGTACAGACTCTGAGATATTAGGAGAGTCCCCTCCACAGGGCCTAACATTCCACCGCTAGAATCTCTTTGGATTAATGAATCCTTTCTTTCAGAATGCAAATACTTATGAAGGGGAGGACACCCCTGAGGACCCACACTGGACTCATTCATTCTAAGCAACACTGCTTCCATGTTACAGATCGGATGCTGAGAGAGGCTCAGTAGACTGGGCAAGGCCACTCAGCAAGTGAGTGAAAGTTAGAGTGGGCGTCTGAACTCAGGTCTTCCTAACCGCAGAACCCGGACCTTTCCACTCACCACCCAGACCAAGGGACCTGAGTCTGAGCATCACCGGCAGGCAAGGCTGACCAGGCCAGGGACCTCAGAGCACCTCTTTATGGTGCTAAGGGTGGGCATGGGGGTGCTGTACAAAAGTGAAATGGCGCTCACTTCCCAAGGTCATGTGGCAAAGGAGTGGCAGTCCCAGGACCCGAACCCACTTTGGAGGGGCATCCTCTCTTGTCTCCTGAAGTTACAGGGAAATTTCCTGGCAGAGAGGGGTCTTTCAGCCTGGGGCCCCATTGAGGAGCCCCTTCCTCTCAAGGGGGTGGCCTTCCAAGACGAAACTGCTGAGCTGATAGAGCATAAGGAAAAGGCCAGGAGAGCAGACCGTGGACCCCTAAGCCCAGGAGGAGCAGGCAGGAGAGACAAGATCTCCATTGTTATTGGGACTGTTGTTTTGTGGTACTGATGGAACCCAGGGGCCCTCTACCATGGAGATACAATCTCCAGCCTTGTTTCTCTTCTTTTTCTCCCCTCCCATCCCCCTCCCCTCCTCTCCTCTCCTCTTCTTTTCTTTGACAGGGTCCTGCTAAGTTGCCCGGGCTTGCCTCAAACTTGTGATCCTCCTACCTCAGCCTCCCTATCAGCTGCGATTACACGGAACCCACACCCAATCTCCATTTTTATCTCACTGAAGGCTGGCTGTGGGGCTGGGAAACCCCAGAGGGTGTGCCTGAGCTCAGGCTTCTGAGCAGCCCGGCAACGGGACAGGCTACTGCAGGGTACACAGCCTCCCGTCACTGGGCATGGGCAGCTGCCCAGAAGTCACAATGGGCTCAACCGAGGGATGGTGAGTCTCAAGAAGTCCACAAAGGGGGCTAGAGTGGTGGCTCCATGGTTACGGCGCTTGCCTGGCATGTGCGAGGACCCAGGTTCAAACCCCAGCATCACATACACAACAAAGTGCAGGAGCAATGAAAGCCACACAAAAAACTAAATAAAAATTGAATCAGTCCCCCCCGCCTTCACTGTCCCTCTCTCTTTAAAAAAAAAGAAAGAAAGAAAGAAAGAAAAGATGAAGTCACAGAAAATAAAGGTACACTTTTCTCAGGAGAACCCAACGGCATCTCTTAATGCTCAGAAGGGTATGAACCAAAGAGGATTCTGCTACTGAGAGGCCATAAAACTGCAGCCCCAAAAGCGTCTTCCAACTCCAGAGAGTCTAGTAGGTCCAGATTCTCTGAGGCTAAGGTTTGACAAAGCCAGGAGACTGAGACTCAGAGGTTCTACACATCAGTCACTGACACAACCAAACTCATCTCCTACCTGCCAGGCCTGGCTCAGTCTGATCCCTTGGTCACTCTCTAGATCCTCCTGGGACCCTACTCCCCGACACCCCTCCAGCCACTCTGGATTCACCACGCATGGTCTGTCCCATGCTCCCTGTCTGGACACCCCTGTCCCCATTCTGCCAGCCCTTCTCGTGGCTGTCTCCTATCAGTTTTCAAGTTTGGGTTCAAATCCTCCTCTTCTAGAAGGCCTTACACGAATCCCCCCTCCAGCCACACAGGTGCAGGCCAGGAGGAGCCAGCGGCTTAGGCTCAGATCTTGCCTTGCCAACAGACCCTAAACAGGTGACCTAGCCCCTCTGCCTCGGTTTCCTCAGCCCTGGGAATAACATGCTTGCCCTGCGGGGTCGCTGTGCTGACTGAATTCTCTCTACACGTAAAGGGCTTTGGCACAGCCTGGCACACAGCAAGGCTCAGGAAAACCCACATAAGCCTGCTTCAAAATTCAGCACGACCACCGGCTTGTTTTCTTATCTGTTTATTTACCCCCTGTCTCTCCCATCTCCGTTTCACAAGGAGGTGAACTGATGCTCAGAGAGGTACGGCCACACTAAGTTCCTGAGGACAGGGACTGGGCCTGTCTCATCTTTGCTGTCTGCAGTACCTGGACCATGCCTGGGATACAGTAGCTGCTCCTGGCTCCTGGTGGCTCAGGGAATATGGCCACAGCTCCATCACGCCGAGGTCCACGCAGCCAGGAGCCTGTGCACCTCTGCCCACCTTAGCCCAGTGATACCCTCAGCCCCTCTCAGAAACAGCTGCTAGGATGGGCAGCTGGGCGAGTTAGGGGCCAGTGTGCAGGCCTCTGTTCCCAGTGGGCCCCTCACTCTGGTGGGGCTAGAGTGACGAGCCAGGTGCTAGCCCAGAGGTGGTGGCAGGTGTGGGCTCAGGAGGCAGTGGCAAGCTCCCTGGCCTGTGCCTACTGGGCTCCTGCCCACCACATGCATAATAAATGAGGCTGCCCAGCAGGCGGTGCCTGCCTGGCATTTCAGAGCCACTAATGAGGCCAGCCTTGTGCCTCCCGCTACAGCACACGGGGCACCCAGGGCTCTGGCTGTGCAACTGCTGAGGGGAGCTACCCGAGGACGGGGCCACCCACCCAAGCCCCCCATTCAGCCAAGCAGCAACCAGAGAGGCTGGCACTCAGGCTGACGGTCGGCTGACCACTCACGGCCTGCGTGTCCCAGGGCCAACCACTTCCCCCATCTGAGCCTCAGTTTCCTCGTCTATAAAATGGGGGTGACGGTAACAATCTCCACTCAGTAAGGCTGGAGTCAGGACAGATTGAAGCAATTCCAGTGAAACACTTGGCCCAGGGCTTTGGACATGGGAAGCAGCCCACAGATGGGAATAACTGGGACCGATACCGTCAAGAGACACCTCTGTGGCTAGGTGGGGCCTCTGAGTGGGACACACAGGGCTGGCACTCAGACCCAGGACTTGGCCCATGACCAAGATGTCCCCAACTTCTGCAGCCTCCCATCTCTGAGCAAGGTCATTTCCTTGGCAAGAGAGCGAGCTGGATTCGAGCCCAGCCCTTGCCAGCTCTGTGACTGGGCTGGAGCCTTCCCCATTCTCAGTCCTGATTCTGGCCTCTGAAACGGGGCCACTAAGACGAACTTGCAGGACTGATGTCATGAGTGAATGAGGCCACCCTGGGAAAATGCCCTGCTCACTGCCACACTTAACCCTTGCTGAGTTTTGCCTGCTCCTCCCACGCTCCCAGGTCTAAGGTCAAGGCCAACTCTTCTCTTCTCAGAGGCCTGTGCAAGTCCACCTAACCACCCTCCACACCTCTCCACCCTCTGACCCCCTTCTGAATCCACCTTAGGTGCCCAGCCCACATTCTAGGATTCCTGGGTCCCTCAGGACTGCAGGATCACTCCCTGGCTCCAGAACCCTCCCCGGCCTCCCTCCTGTCACATTCACTCCCCTACCCAGAGTCCCTCCACCGTGGACAAACTGCTGGTGAGGGCAGGGTGACCCACGGCCATGTCTGGCCCCGACCAGACCTCACTGCCTGTTGACCCAAGTCCCACCGGGATGAGGAAAATCCCATCTCCTCCAGGAAGCCCTCCCAGCCTGTGCACAGTCTCACTGGCTCCACTCTGGACGCATCAGATTCAATTCCGCACTCACGAAGTTTTACTGGAGCAGGGCAGCTCTGCAAGGCCATGTGGAGGCCAGAGCCATGGGACTGGTGCAGCCCGCCTTCCATCAGGAGACGCACGCCGGGAAGCGGGTTGGATCAAGCCCAAGGTAACACAGGGGCTCAGAGCCTGCCTCCGGCTTCAGGGTCAAGGGGACACATCACCTCACTGAAAGGTCCAATTCAACAGCAGCTGAACATCAAGTGAGCCCAGAGAGAGGAAGGACCTGCCCAAGGTCACACAACTAGAACATGGCAGAGGCCAACCCCATCCACCTGTTGGACTCCAAAATCCAAGCTCTTTCCGCCGCTCCAGGAACCACCACTAATGTGCGTGTGACCCAGAGCGGGAGCGGCCTTCTAAGAGGGGAAAGAGGGTCGTGGGATCAACAGAGAGAATGGGTGGCATCTGTGAGGACGGGGCCTGGAGAGGGTAGGAGTGGGGGTGCTACTGTGGCTTGGATCCGGGACATCCCCCAAGGGCTCATGGGTGGAAGGGCCTGTCCCCAGTGGCTTTTGAGAAGGGACTCACTCTGGCCTCACGAGTGGGTCTGCCCACAATGGCTCATCACTTCACTGGGCTACTGGAAGCAGGGCCTCCTTGGAGGACATGGTCCCTGGGGGATGTGCCCTGGAAGGCTGCATCTTGTCCCTGGTGCCCCCTTTCTCCACCCACTCCCTCCCAGCTACACGAAGTTTGCAGCTTGGCTCTGCCACACGCTTCTCGCCATGACAAGCTGCCTCACCTCAGGCCCACAGCAATGGCGCCACGTGACCGTGGTCTGAAACCTCAGCTCCTAAGCCAAAACGAATCTTCCCTCTTTTAAGTTGTTTTTCTCAGGTTTTCTGTCACTGCAATGGAAAGCTGACTGATACAGACGTCAAGGAGAGGAGGCAGGTGAGCGTGAACATGGTGGTGCAGCTGCCCAGCCAAACCCCCGCTGACGGGAAATTCAGGGGACAGGAAAAGTGAGTTCCTACTAGGAAAGGAGGTGGAGACAGGACTTGAATCCCAGGAGACCATCACTGGTGGTCAAAATGGCCACCATTCAGTACACAGGTGGGGCTAAGCAACTGACTTCCAGGGGTTGGGAAGGGAGTTCCCACAGTTGGCACCTTGGACAGCCGCTCTGGCAATGATGCAGGGCAAGGCATTGTGGGTAACAGGTGTGCCCTGGGGATTTGCATCCTTACTTCATAGATGTCAGCTGAGGCCCAGAGAAGGGAAGGGAGTTGCCCGAAGTCACACAACTGGTCAGTTACTATCAGTCCTGGGCCCTGGTCTCTAACTCTTAGTTCAGGGTTCCCTAGAGTGGACACAGCAGCAGGAGATAAAAGCCCAGAAAGGGAAAGAAACTGGTCTCAGGGAGCATCAAAGAGAAATGAAAAAGCAGCCCTGGAGCTCAGCGTGGGCGCTCCTGCCATGCAGTGGCCTCCCAGGGGGCCAGGAGGGGCACTGGTGCCAATAGGAATCTTCAGCAGGGCCTGCAGACCCCAGGAATCTCTCACAGGGGCAGGAAGCACATCAGGAGCTGTCAGGGGTCTCTCCTGCTGGGTGAAGTGACAGCCGGCTGGGCCCTGTGGTGCTGATGCCAGGGGAACCAGGAGGTGCCCACCGCAGGGCATCAGGCCTGGCTGGAGTGAATCCTGAGGTGAGGCTGCCCCTTCTTCACAGCCTCTTGGTTTTGGAGAAGCTACAGGTGCAGCTGATCCTCTCCTTCCCTCCTCCAAAGCAAGGCAGTCCTCAGATACAGGACAGGGTCTGGCGGCTGGGTATGGGGTGGCACTAGAGGGCTTGGGGGCTACTGAAAAAGTGAAGGGCACCTCCCAGGCCAGCCATGAGCCTTCCTGAGGTGTGAACGATTCCATAAAAGAAAAATGAAGGATCCCTTTTAGTGAGGGCCTCCAATATGCCAGGCCAGGTTTGTTTTCTTGATGTTTACGGTGGTAGGCTGTTAAATAAGCATCTTTATCCCCATTGCACAGATGAGTAAACAGAGGCTCATGAATCATGGAAGGTCACACAGGCAGTGGCAGAACTAAGGTGAGAGCCTGATTCATCTGATGCCCCTCTCCGTGGAGGAGAATGTGTGGGTGCTGGGGAGAAGGTCTCCCCCTGCCATGTCCAGAGAGGACGTTGGAGGGCCACTGGATCTGGCCTGGTGTTACAGGGATGGGAATGGACTGGGGTGTCCCCGAGGGTCAGCCAAGGCAGCCCAGACCCTCCTGAAAGCCCCCAGTACTCACCACACGCTCCGGCGAGGGGAGAAGGACTTGTCCACCCTGCAACACAGCAAGCGGGCAGCCATGAGGGGCAGCCCCTCTCACCAGCCCTGTCCCCAGGCCCAGCCCACCCACCCTGCCCCCAGGGCTACAGAGGTGCCGCCTGTAGGGTGCTCATGCTGTCACTTTCTCTCATGGGCCAGTTAGGGACATGAGCAGTGTGGGGGTAAGGACAGGAGGCAGGATTGGGGGCAGAGGTGCAGGGGAGCAGGGCCAGGTGAGCAAGGGTGTGTGCATGACCAGGACGGTCAGAGCGAGGATGTGGGGGAGGGGCTGGCTGAGCTTAGGGTTGGACTGGGCACCTATGGCCCACAGCAGGCAGGAAGGACACCGTGCCTGCCGCAAGTCGCTCGCGGCCTCAGTCCCAGCGCTGACTTTACAACCTTACTGTTAACTAGAGCTAGTTAGACTCTTCTGAACCTCGTATCTACCCAGGGATAAAACCTGGGAAACTGGGAGGAGATATTTGAGGAGCCCCTCCCCTCCCTTCATTCCAACATACACCTCCAACCCCCAAGAGTTCAGGGAGCACCCGAGACTCTGTGTCCCCCCAAACCTTGTAGGTCCAGCCTCGAGGAGAGTGTGTGGGCAGTGCCCCTCCCAGATTCTTGTCTCCATTGTCCTTAAGGGCACCTTGGGATTAGGGGGGCTGGAGGGGCCACCCTTCTGACCAGCTGGGGGCCGAGGGGTTGGGCAGCTGTTGGGACAACAAACCATTCTTGCCTTCTGCCCTGAGGCTAGAAGGGAAGGGAAAGAGAGCCCCAAACTGGACTCCACCAGCTAGGGGGCATGTTCTGGGGAGGCGGGGTTAGCAGCTCCTGGGGGTTCAGCTAAGGTGGAAGGTGGACTCTGCAGGGGGAGGGAGTGAGGCCACAAAGGACTCACCCAAGGTCACACACAACTCCCTGGGCTACCCCTCTGACCAACCCAGGTTCCCCTCTGCACCTGGCAGCTAACAAGGTCCAGAGAGGAAGCGCTGCCCTCTCTCCCCCACTCCATGCTCAGTTGGGGCCCCCTGGGAGGCTGAGCTGTCCCAGTGGGGAGGCACCTGGACACAACCCCCACAGCCAGAGCACCAAATACATGCCCGCGGTATCCATGCAGGAGCCCCAAGGACTCCATGCCCGGAGGAAGGGCCTGGTGAAGGTCACGCAGCCCCTGGGCTGGCTGGGGCTGTCTCTGGGCCAAGTCTGGGTACCAGTCTTCCTTCCAATTTGCCAAATCGCTGCCTCAGGCAAGAATTCCCCCATTCCACTTCTGAGATGAGCACTGGGTTTAGGAGGGGCAGTGACCCTAAGACCAGCTGCCACCCTGACTCCCCTGCAAGACTCCAGGCCCAGACAGCAAGCAGCCCTGGGAAAAGGGGGGTTCCTAGGGCCAGGCGACCTTAGATGGGGTGCAGAGGTGCCCAGGGCTGGCGGGGGCAGCTGTTGATGCCCAGCAGCTGCAGAGGCAAAGTGGAGGACAGACGTGCGCGCCCACACAGGCTGCCCCCCATGCGTCGGACTTCAACCGTCCTGCACCAGGGCACAACAGCGCCCACCCCTGCACTCACGTCCCGCACGTGCACACGGACACGCACACAGCACGCGTTGCGCGCACTTCGCGCCAACCCCACCCGCGGGCGCAGACGCACGGCCGCAGAGCTCCTAATCCCCGGGGCGGACACGCCGCGCACCGTCCCGGCGTACGCGCTGTCCCCTAGCCCCGCGGCGCGCACCTACCCGCCGTAGGCGCCGAAGGTGAAGCTGCGCTTGCGGCCGCTCATGGTGCCGCCGCCGCCCGCCCCGCCGCACCGGTCACCTTGGCAACGGCACCCCGCCCCGCGCAGCCCCGGGCCGTCCGCACCCCGGCCGCCGCGGTCCAGCTGCCTCGCCGCGGGCGCAGAAAGGGCCGCTTGTCTGCGCCGCCCTCGGCCACAGCCCGGACCCGCGGGGTTTTCCAAGGCGGCTGCCGCCACCGCGCCGCACCGCGGACCAGGGGCACCGGCCGCGCCCTCCTCCGTCCCCCCTGCAAGCCACCGCGCTTGTGGGCGGGCCGGTCCCCGTCATCCCGAGGGGGCAGTCACAGCCGGCCGGCAAGAACTTGGGACCCAGGGAGAAAAGCGGTCTGCCCCGTGGGTAGGGTACCGCCCATCTGTCACGTGGGACCAACCCTGTCGGCCTCCTAGGATCCTCGAGAGGAAGTGCGGTTAATGCACGGACGGTGGCACACAGCAAATGCCCAGTGTCAGCTGCGAGTGCCGCGCCAGGCTCAGACACACTTCAAGTCCTTGAATGACGGAATGGTCACCTTAGCCCGTCTATAGCCTACGCTCATCCCTTCCTCCAAGGAACCCCATCCATGCCCCAGTGAGGTGGAGAAGCAAAGGGGAGGGGTGGGGACAACCCACAGGCCTCTTGAAAATTCTTCCGGCCCAGGTTCTCTCACACCTCAGGAGGTAGAACTGAGTTGATTCCTGAAAACCATCATTCATTCAACAAACACAAGAAGTCCCTTTTCTGCATCCAGTAGCAAGCGCTCTGATCCAAGTGGAGATGTGTCAGCTGACACTGGGACACCAGTCATGCCCTTGAGACTTACCACCCCCACCAGCAAAAGCTCTCCTATAAATGGAAGAAGTTCCCCACCCCTGCACCCAAGGAGGTCCCCAGGACCTCCAGGGAACAGGGGCAGTGGAGGCTGAGAGAGGAAGGGCAAGAAAGGAATCCTGGATGGCAGGGATTCTCCAGAAGCCTTTCAGGAATAGAGCCAGGGCTTGTTAGCTGCATCTGCCCTAGGAAATGACAGTTGTGAGGCCCAGGCTCCAAGGTCTTCCTTGCCCCAGCAGGGGTGGGCAGCCCGGTGGGTTCCCCCTTTCAGATAAGAAGAAACCAAGACCTTGGCTGGCAGCACCTATTTCCCTCCTGGGGATCTGTTCCAGCGCCCCCCCTCTCCGACCCTCCTCTTCCCCATACACTGGTGGGTGAGGAGCCCTCCAAGCCCCCTCCAGGGTTCCACACCTCTAGAGCTACCGGCCTTGGTTTTCAGCCTTTGGAGGGCCACGGGCTTCACCTTGCAGAGTGCTCTGGAGCCAGGGCTGGGCCAGGCTGCTGACTACGGGGGTTGGGAAGCCCCCTCCACACAGGTCAGTCAGGTGGGACTCCTGAGAGACTCTGGGAGCACCAGGTTCACCTGAAGACGAGGAAGTCCCTTCTTCCTTCCTGCCCAAGTGGTGGTTGCAGGTGCTTCCAGAGAGAGGCAGGGTGGGGTGCAAGAGGAGCCAGAGCGAGGCCTGGGCTCTGGGGGTGTGCATAGTGCCAGGCTTGGGGCCCAAGCCTCCAACCCATGGGGGTTGCTGTACCCCTGTGGACATGGGCACAGCCTGGCCAGGCTCTTCAAGGGGAAGGATTCCTGAGCCGGCTCTGCAGGCCCAGTTGGCAGGAAGGCCAAGGAGCCTCCAGCACGCCAAGTTTCCCAGCTGGGCCTGGCCCCTGGGAGGCTCTGCTGGTGCTAGGACAGTGGGCCCTTGAGAGGGGCCATGGGGGCCGCAGGGTTCCCACCAAAGACAAAGAGTCCAGTGTGCGCCACGGCCTCTGGGTTCTGGCCAGCACAGCTGCCTCCTTGGCAAGGGTGGGGGTGGGGTGCTTAATGGGGGTCACGTTCCCTCCGCCAGAGATGCAGCCGGACACTTCCTGGCCAACTCCCAGTCCCTCAGATGAGAGCAGAATGTAAATGTGCACCCTGAACCTGCAAGACCTCCTCCAAGAGTTGACCCTCTACACAGCACAGCAGCCCAAGACCAACAGCCAAGGATGCGGGGGAGAGGTGGGCACCCATCTCCTTAGCCTGCGAACCTTCCCAGGGTTCAAATCCTGGGGCTCCCATGTGTCAGCTGTGTGACCTAGGCAAGTTACATAATCTTTCCGTGCCTCCGTTTCTTAAGTAGGCTTGATGCTGAAGATAACAGTACCTGCTTCAAAGGGGTTTGCCAAGGATTCAATAAATTACGAATTATGAAGCACTGAGAATCGTATCCGGCACTTCTCATGTGTTGGTTAAGTAAAATATTTGCTGCAGCCTCATTTGTGCTCGGCTTAACCTATGAAATTGCCGTTTCTGTAAGGCTAGCGAAGATTTATTAGTGAGAATTCCAAAACAAATTTAATGGCCATCCAGGGGAAGCCCAATAAATAAATTATGTTCCATTTATACCACACAGAACCACGGAAAGAATGAGGCAGATCTGCGTGTGCGCATGTGGAACAAACTCCAAGGCAGACAAGCAGGTGCGTGCAAGCACACGCACGTGTATGGACATATGCACTTGTAAGAGGCTGCATAACAGAGCACCAGCCCGGATGGTGCTTCCTGGCTTCGTGACCACAAGCACATTAACACCCGGCAGACATTGGCCACCACTGGGCACTGTGACAGAGAGCCCACTATGCCCCTGTCAGCATAGAGTGTGTGCTTGCAGACTGGCACTGGGAAGTCGTTGCCATTGTTGGGGTTCCTTTTGTCTCGCACTGTCCCTTAGAAAATAGTAGGTTGTCCTCCAGAGCCCCGGCCTCCCTCTAGGAGGAAGCCTTCCCTTCTCGGCCTCCTAGGTTTGCACCCAAGTTCAGACACGTGCCGGGCCGTGTGAAGGAGGAGGGAAGGGTGCAGGGGTGGAGTTGCAAAGCTCCCTTCCCAAGTTCACCGCGCAGTGAACTCCGAGTTTCACTCACTGCCTCCAGTTCCCCCTTCCCAGCCCTTGGCAGCTGAAATAGGGCAGAGGGAGGGGCAGCCACAGGGGGATATCAGGCCGGGACTCCAGATGGGGCTGCTGGGGCCAACTCTTGCCAGGGTCCCCAAGAACTTCCTCCCTTCCCGAGTCATTTTCATTCGGATTATCCGCCTGGGGCCTCTAAGCAGGAGACAGGGCAGCCCTGGGCTCCCGGCCCTGGTCCAGATGGCTCCTGTGTAGCTTTGCACTAATCATTTTCCCTCCCTGGGCCTCAGTTTGCTCATCTGTTAAACGCCCACTCTCATCTGCTGGGTTAAAGACTAAGTACTCTGCTAGCTCCCAAGCCTCCTTATCCTTACTTAGCCCATGATCTTCTAGCTAAGCCACACCTGCCAATCCCAGGACCAAAAATCCTGAAGTCTGGGAGAAATGGCAGTGCGGGGGGGGGGGCGGGGGGAGGGCATCCCCAGGCACTAGAAAACCAGAATGGGTGTGGCTTGGCTCACACCCCTCCCCAAGCAGCTGCCCAGTGAGGCCACTGCCCCAGCCATCCCCTGCTCTGGCAATGAGACCTCCACCCAACTCAGTGGGTTCCTGAGATCCCTGCCTAGGGACCAGGACAATCTGGCCTGGTCAGAATGACCAAAGTAAATGTCCCCACTCAGAATCCCCCTCTGAGGCCAGATCTCTGCTCTCCATGGAGACTGTGCTGCAAGGGTCCCTGTGAGAAACATGGACATGCATGCATGCATGCCGTTTCCTCCCTCCCTCCTTCCCTCCCTCCCTCCCTCCCTCCCTTCCTTCCTTCCTTTCTTCCTTCCTTCCTTCCCTCCATCATCCAATAACTAAAAACTGAGTACCTGCTGTGTGCCCAGCATTATTCAGACATTGGCTCAGAGAATAAGAAAGACAGACATAGTCTCTGGTGGATCTGTGTGCACAGCCTGCTTGCAAACTTCCCCAGGTTACACACACACTGACCCAGGTGCTGTGCACATGCGCAGAGACACCTGACTCCTGCCTAGAAACCACATTAAAGTCATGTGCACACACTGCAAACTCGCATGCACACACATGTGCAAAGGTCAAATGACACTTGTACCTACAGGTCCCAAGTCAGTGCATGCTCACCTACTGACCACAGCTGAGTTTGCACGCACCCAGGAACACACACCTAGGACCACAGACCCAGGCACAGAAACCACGGATCCTGTTATTTTCCTTCAAGATGCACACAGACACACGTGCACACGTTCATACACATCACACAGACAGCGCCCAGCTGATGATTGTGAGGAAATAAAGCAGGAGATGGCTGGGGAGGTAGCTCCAGTGGTAAAGCTCTTGCCTAGCATGCACTAGGCCCTGGGTTCCACCCCCAGCACTGTGACAATAATAATTGAAAGAGAGAGAAAAGAAATAAAGCAGGAGAGAGGGTGGCTCTTTGGGGATCAGAGAGGTATGCAACCCCTGCATCTCCAAGGATAGCAAAGAGGAGGCCACAGCCACTCTCACACATTATAGGCTGGGATGGAGCCAGCCTCCCTCTCTGCCTCCCCTCTTAAGGGTGTGGTCCTCCCTGTCCTTTTTGAGAGGCAACTGGGCAAAGCTTCAAGGGACAAAGCTGGACTTGACGCCCAGGGCAGCCAGGTAAACTGAGCCCTGTAGTAGGGGTCAGGGGTCATGGTTAGGGCCCCCAGCTCCACTGGCCACTTGCTGTGTTGCCTAGCTCAATCTCTTTCCCACTTCTAGTCTCCACTGGTCCATCTGTAAGATGGGGGAGGGATCACTCACAGTCCCTTACCTTGCCTCTTCCCACTCAGCCAGCCAACCTGAGGCTCTGTGAGCCTCTCCTCATCCCATAAAACCCCCACCTTGGCAGTGACTGAACTGGGAGGTTCTGGTCCCTCGAGAGCATTAGGAAAATACATGAAGGTGTTTTGGGTCCTCAGCTACCATTGGCAGGGTGGATGGCATCCAGCCAGCTACACCAGGGACAGGCTCACTCAAGAAAGACTTGATGTGTGTCAGAGATATCCCTCTGGCCTTTCATGTGGGTAAGCAGCCTGGGTAAGTCACTCTCATGGTTTGTGTGAGTATTTTTTGGTGTGGCTCTAATCCATAATAAATTTTTCAGAGATAAAACTACTGCAGCCATTCTAAACGAGAGGTCAGGTTCAGTGGCATGCTTTTATGCTCTTATAAACAGGTGCAAGCATTTGGTTACTTCATTAGCCTGTCCTGTGTTCGAGCCACACCAGAGCAACCATCTAGGAAAGCAGAGGGTTTTTTGCTTCTCTTATGGGAGCACATCGCTGGTTTTTGAAATTAGGTGTGTGGGTAGGCTTATTATCAAGGCATATCATGACCAAAAAATAAAGAATGCTTTTCAAAACGTATTCTAACACGAGTCTGCGAGTCCGCCACGGTCCCTGGCGCCCTCAATTGGCCAAAATAGGAACTGCAGGCCAGAGCCGGACGAGCTCCAGGACCAGGGACAGCGCCCCGGGGTTGCGCCCGGGGCGTCTCTCACCGGAAGGATGGGGACCCGCTGCCCCGCATCCCTGGCCGCGCGCTCACCACCCCGCACGCTCCCCCACCCCTCCCCTTGCGCGGAGGTGGCCCCAAAGCCTGCCTCTCCCTTCTCCCCAGCACCAACCGCCGCGCCTCTCCCAGTCCACAATGGCACACCTGCGAGCCACAATGCGGCACCCGTGCCACCGCCCACGGTGTTCTCTGCGCTGCCGTTAGCTCCTCCATGCGCCCATCACAGAACCTCACCTACGCGCCCTGGGACCTCTGTGACCCCACAACAGCCCGATGAGGCAGAGTTGTATAACTGCCATGACGGATGGGGAAACAGGCTGGCACACAGCAGCTCCCGCTCTTCTGAGGCTCCTTAAGACCTCAGTCGCCCATATGCATATTCCAGTCCGGGAACAAGCGCAACTACTAGCTTCCCAGCCCCTCCACCCGTCTCTCCCCATTTCACAGATCAGGAAACTGAGGTTTCCAGGGGCCAGTGACTTCCCCAAGGGTTAGTGGACATAGACATGGCTGTAAAGACCCTCTGAGGCTTTCACTCTGCTCTGAGTCACTCTCAGGGACACTCCTGCCAAGAAGAAGGTCTCAAACACCCACACTGCCCTGCCCTGACATCCTGAGAGGTTTGAAGGCCTCCTTGATCTCAAGACTGGGGTGGGGTGAGGCAGGGGATCCCCACATCCGTCACAGAGGAACCCTACCTCCCCATCCTCACAAGGCACCTCCCTAAGTAGGAGTTTAATAGACATTTGCTGCTTGACCAAAGCCCTGCCTTCCAGGAACCAGGGTTCTAAACGCGTGACTACAGGGCTTGGTCACCCCATGCTTGGACACAGCAAGGTAGGGTGAGCAGTGGGTAAGGCACAGGAACACGGGCTGCATAGAGCGTGCTCTGGTCCCCCCAACCCCCTAGCCTGCTCTTAGCCTGCAGGCTGATGGTGAGCATTCCCTGACGGGAAGCTCATGCCCACAGAGGGGTTATGGCTGTGCCTGGAGCCAGGAACCCCGCTGAGTCATGCCCCCACTTCTTACCAGGGTAAATCGCTGCACTGTGGGGAAGCACGAGGGGCAGAGAAACAGGACACGATTGCCAGTCTGGCTGGACTGAGGACAAGAGAAGGGAGAGGCAGCCATTGCTGGTGGGTCCCTGCCACCTGGCCTAATCTCTGAGCCTCAGCCCCCAACAGTGTCGAGGTCTCATCGCAAGCGCTCCATAAATATCGGAATGAAAAGACAAAAATCACATTTATTCCTACCAGAGCACACACAGGAGCTGGCACTGGCATGGATTTGGATGGACCCGAACTTGGATCCCCTGCTCTGTCACATCCTAACTGGTGACTCGGATCACTGGCATAAACTCTCCAAGCCTCAATTTCTTCATCTGCTAAAGGGGATGGTAGGATGGTAATGGTGATAACTGTTTGTCTCACAGGGCTGTTTTGACGATTCAGTGTAAAGGACTCAGCCCTGACACATTAGGCACTGAGCCATGCGGACCGTCTTTTTTTTTTTTTTTTTTTAAGAGAGAGACATGGGGCTAGAGCGGTGGCTTGGCGGTTGCAGCACTTGGCCAGCATGTGCAAGTACATGGGTTCAAACCCCAGCACCCACGTACACAACGAAGTGTCAGAGCAGTGAAATCCATGTGAAAAACTCAATAAAAATTGACTCTCTCTGTCTCTCTCTCACTGTCCTTCTCTCTTAAAAAAAAAAAAAGAGAGAGAGAGAGAAAGAGAGACAGAGAGAGAGAGAGAGAGAGACAGAGAGAATCAATTTTTATTGAGTTTTTCATGTGCCTCTTGTTGGTCGGAGACTTCGTTGTGTATGTGGTGCTGGGGTTTGAACTCACGTACTCGAACATGCCAGGCATGCCATGGGGACTGTCTTTGATGCTGTTACTGGCACATGCAGGCCCAGCCACAAAGTGAGTCAGGAGACCTGGGTCTCAAGCCCAGCTCCACAGCATGATCACGGGCAAGTCCCTACTCTTCTTGGGCCAGGGTCCTCCTCTATAAAACGAGGGCTCTCCAAGGGCTCTGTTCTGATTTTCTTGGGCAGCCCAGCCCCTGTGGGCATGGCAGGCGGGAAGCCTCCTACCCTCTAACCTGCAGGAGCAGACCCTACAGGACCCAGCTCCCCTTACCTATGGCTTAACCCTGTGGCTCAGCACCCTGGGGTGGGGTGGGGAGGGGGAGAAACAGGGACGGTTTGGAGGGGTTCCTGCTGACCCTGACTTCTCCTAGCCCATGCTGTCTGCCTGAACTCCCAGCTCAGAAACCCGAGAACTCCTCCGCATCAGAGCTGGAAAGGAGCCCATGGAGATCAGCTGGTCCAACCCCCTCATTTTACAGATAATAATTATTATGATTATGCCCGATGGTGGCAATTCACAAAGGGCTTTTCGAGGTTGCCACACTAGACGTGTATCAGAGCCTGAGGGGCTGTGGTAGATGCTGCTCTCCCCTCCCGTGTTCTATGGCTGAGGAAACGGAGGTCCAGAGAGGTGAAGCGATGGGCCTTGGGGCACACAGCCGACCTTGACGCTGCCCCCACAGCCACAGCCCCACCCACAATTGCTCCCACTCCCTAGGGCTTTGCGCCCTTCCCTCCCCATCTTGCTCTGTTCACAGGAGAGCGGTTTAAGTGGAGCCAGACAGACTTCATTCGAACCTCAGCCCCAGTCCCTCGCCCGCTGGGTGATTTTGGACAGGCTACTTAACCTGTCTGAGCCTACGAGATGGGCGCACACACTAGTGCTCAGTAAATGTCCTGTCTGAGTCCTGTCGCTCAGCCCACACTCTGATCCTCCCCATTCCAGAATCTCCCAGAACCCCTGGGCCAGCTGTGCAGCTCCCACCCTGACTGCAGACAGGCAGCAGGCTCCAGCCAAGGAGGGCTGCGGGCCTGGTGACTGGATGGGGACTCCATCCTAGCCTCCATCCAGCCTTGTCTCTGGAGGCATGAGGGTGGCCCTCTGCACCTGGACAAGCTGCCCACCTCAGGCAGAGGGGGGTGTGAGCAGGGCAGGGTTCCAACCCACCTGTCCAGAGCCACAGCTCAGTGGCATCCTTGACCTGTCACGTGGGCTGGCACAAGGGCCTGGGGCATCGCTGGCCGCTCTCTGGACCCCAAGGCAGGGTGAGAGGCTGCCAGGTCTGCCCAGGTTGTATCCTGGCACCTGTCACAGGTGCATGACATTGCCTATTGAGGACAGAGAACTGGGGGCTGCCCCAGCAGTTTCTAGCACAGAGCGTGAAGGCAGGGGGAAGTCCCAAGGTCACCCTCCACCAGCCACCTCCACCCCCTCAAGCCCTGATTCAAGGAGTGGGGCCTTGGAGAAGGCTGTCCTCTGTGCTGAGATGGGGCATCTCTCCCTCAGACTGGGGCCTGGGCTCTGGAGCCACCTCCACCCTTACCTCTGCTCCCTCCAGCAGCCTGACTGCAGAAGTAGTGGCTCATGTGTCCTGGAGGAGGTCACAGCCTCTCAAGTGGCTCAGGTGTCTGGTCCTCACCCACTGCCCCTCCTGCACTCTGCCAGCAGCCCCAATTCTCAGGGGAGCCCAGGGAACAGTGAGTAGCAAGAAGCATCTTTTTTTTTTTTTTTTTTAATTTATTTTTTTTCAAAGAGAGAGGGACAGTGAGAGAGACAGAGAAAGAGAGAAACAACTTTATTTAGTTTTTTCGCATGGCCTTAGTTGCTCCAACACTCAGTTGTGTACGTGGTGCTGGGGTTTGAACCCGGGTCCTCGTGCTTGCCAGGCAAGCGCCGAAACCGCTGAGCCACCGCTCCAGCCCAAGAAGCATCTTAATTTCCCCAGGGACACAACACACCCGAGGATCACACAACACAGCCACCAGCTCCAGCTCACTGGAGTCGCACTCAGGAGCAGCAAGAGCATCCACCATGCCACAGACGGCCAGGGAGGCCGCAGGAGACTGCCCCATATACTCATATACATGAAGGAGACTTCCCATATACATGACAGCCGGCTCTCCACTCAGCAACCTGCACCACAGGTGGCAGGGCCTGGGGCCCGTTCCCTTGCACACTCAGGGAGCATGAGGCCCAGGGACACAGGCACTGTGGCCACACTTGCCCAGCAGTGGTGGGGCCCAGAACCGAGCCAGGAATAGTACTCGTTCCTGGATAATGGGCCTGACAGGTACCCCAGGTCCACCTGCACAAGACAGCTGGTGGCTCTGATGGGTCCTCATTGGCTTCTGGGAAATGCCAGCTACTCAGCCCAGCATTCAAGGCCATTAATAAACTGACTCAACTCACCTTACCCTCACCTTTCACCGAAACCAAACCAGGGTCCTGCCTGCCGCCGCCCAGCCATCGCCCACGCTGCACCGGGAGAGTTTCACGCCTCACCATGCAACTCACAAGTCTATTCATGACCACGGTACACCTACTGTGCGCCAGGCGGGTCAGTGACACCTCGGGGGTATTACCCAACTGCCAACCACCTTGGAAACGTGAAGTTGTAGAAAAACTCCCACTACCCCAAAACATTGATGAAAAGCCTTATTTGTTTCTTGCTATTAAGAAAATTTG
This sequence comes from Aplodontia rufa, assembly GCA_004027875.1. Classification (NCBI taxonomy): domain Eukaryota; kingdom Metazoa; phylum Chordata; class Mammalia; order Rodentia; family Aplodontiidae; genus Aplodontia; species Aplodontia rufa. The sequence goes on along the minus strand of PVKS010003127.1, from coordinate 41,655 downwards.
GGGGGGGGCTGGAGCGGTGGCTCAGCGGTTATGGTGCTTGCCTGGCATGCGCAGGTACACGGGTTCGAACCCCAGCACCACGTACGCAACTAACTGTCAGAGCAACGAAAACCACGTGAAAAACTCAGTGAAGGTTGATTCTATCTCTCTCTCTCTCTCTCTCTCTCTCTCACTGTCCTTCTCTCTAAAAAAAAAAAGAAAACATTTTTAAAGTTTTTTAAAAAGATTTCTCTCCAGATTTTTAGGGTGTTTATTTTTCCTTCTGTGCATTTCTGTTTTTCTCTGTGTGCAGCTGTGTTTTTTAAAGCAGCTCCCAAGTCACTAAGTCTGATCTTCACAAATCATACTCCCAGGAAGGCTGGCAAAGAACAGCTCCTCATTCCTATTCTCTTGGAGGTTATGAGGCACAGAGAGGGTAGGTGACTATCTAATGTCACCTAGCAAAAACTGGATTTAAGTTGCCTTTCTTTGAGACAGAATCTGAACTCAGGGGCTCAAGTGATCCTCCCACCTCAGCCTCCCAAGCAGTCTGACTTGGACTTGGACTCCAGAGGACTCCCAGCCCGTGGGCTTTATGACGAGACGGGTATTTGCCTACATTAGTCGGACGGGGCTTTGTCTGTTGGTTGCAGGTAATCACTCTACCACCCTGAAGAACCATTTTAATCTTTTAAACAAACCCATCAGCTGGGTATTATAATCCCTCCTTTACAGATAAAAGAAAGAAAGGCTCAGGGAGAGGAGTAACTTTCCCCAAGTTGTATGACCAGTCAGTGGCAAAGGCAAAATGTGAACTTAGGTCTGCTTCCTGCCAAAGAGGGCCCAAGGAAGGGTGGCCTCACATGGCCAGAGGTATCTACTAGCTGTGCGGATCTTGCTTCATCTGAGACATGCTGTGGTAGGGATCAATGGATGCCACTTCCAGTTCCTCCCTGTGTCCCCAGTGCTACTCAGTCTCTGAGATGTACTGTGTGCTCACGAGTTTAGGGCAGTGTGCCGGCAAGGTCTCCAGCGGCATCAGCACATGCAAGCAATCCTACGTTGCTTCCTTTCTGCCTGAAGGGAAGGCTGTATTCTAGAGGGACTCCCTGTTTTGGGGTGTCTCCCACCAGCCTTTCTCCTTTCCTCCTGAGTCATGCTTACAAATGCCAGTCTTTAGCCCCAAAAATAGATCACATTTTGAGGGATAAATATACCCACAATGTAAAGTACTACTGGGGTCCCCCTCTTCCTGGAGTTGACTCTTAGGAGTCACTCCCGGAAGCCCCGGGCCTGACACCCCCTGCCTAGTGTGGACCTAGACCTAGATTTCCAGTCCACAGGAAGTCCTCAGTCATGCTGCACACTGCTCAGCTGAGCCAAAATCCCTTGCCTTTCTGGCACAGGGCTGCCACCTCGCACCTCTAACTTGCCTCCCTCCCCAGCTGGGCCGAGCTGCTTCCCAGAGCTGGAGCTGAGTCCAGAGAGGGAAAATTATTTGCTTGGGCCACACAGCCGGCAAGAGTCAGGGCCAGGCTTGGACTGAGAATCAGCAGTCTGGCCAGCCTGGGGTGAGGGCCGGTGAGCATGGTGGAGCCCAGAGTCCCCCACTGTCCCACCGGGCATCAGTCTACCCTGGGGGCTACCTAAGCCTTGGAAGTACCTCTCAGCAGCTACTTCCCAGCAATGCCAGCCTGTGAGAGGCACAGCCAGAGACTCTGCCCTGTGAGAAGGTGAGGAGAGTCCCCTGTGGGTCCCCTCTGTCCACACTGGCTGGCCCCCAACCTTGCTAACAAAACAAAAGTCAGGACTTGGTCAGGTGTCTGGAGAAGTGCAAAGGAGAGGAACCTAAGGGCTGCACATGGTGGTCTTGGGAGGGACCTGTGCACTGGCACCTTCAGGCACAGGTCGGGGGCGGGCGGTGGGCAGTAAAGGTCACTGAGGGAGAAGCACCAGTTTCCCAGTATTCTTTGGTCATCCACACTGGCTTCATATGAAGCAAAAAAGAGGGCAGCAGGTGAGGCTGTGCCGGGGCATTCAGAGAGAGGCCTCTGCCACCCTCCCGGGGCAGGAAGCTGATGTAATGTGCGCACGTGTGCACCCATAGTGGCCTGGGTATGGGTGGGTGCCTGAGCATGGCTGCTAGGTTCATTTTCCAGGGCGCTAATTCCTCCTGTGCATGTACAGATCATGTGCGCACCGGGGGAGACCAAGGAGGCAGGGATGAGGGTGCGGAGGGCGTGCTTCCCCTCGCCGACCACAACCGGGCTGTGTGCACATGGCCAGCATCTGAGTGCATGCCTCTCCCGCAGAGCCAGTCTGGGGCCTTGGCCCAGGTGTGCCTGTGTGCTCTGTGTCTGAGTCTCCAAGTGTTTGTAAGTCAAACCATGTTTGCATCTGCGTCCGTCTGTGTGCAGGTCTCAGAGCATGGCTGGCTGCTCAGCCCCTGACAGCCAGGACAAAGGCTCCTCAGACGGACAGGCGGTGTGGAAATAGACCTGCCCCCAGGAGTCCTCCGAGGCTCCCAGCTCTGGAACTTGACAGCTGGGCAGGGGAACGAGGTGGCCGGCAGGGTCTCAAGGCTCCTTCACTCCAGGCCTGTGGGGACCTTGCTGGGGGGTCTGAGTCTGGAATTATAGAGGCCTTTAGGCCAGAAAGGAGACCTGCAGCTCTCCAGAGGAAGAATCCTACTGTGTTCTGCATGAAGAGTAAGAACCAGGACAGGGACCTCCTGAGACCCCTGCCAGGCAGGCACCTTGGCCAGGAGGGAAAGAAAAGGGCTTTACCCAGAGGAGAAGTAGCTGGGAAGGGTGAGGGCACATCATGGGTATGGGAAGGGACAGTAAAACAAGCTTTGCCTCCGGACCTTTTGGCCAGCCTGATGCACCTCCCTGCTCCTTCCAGAGGCACCTGTCCCCCAGGAAGCAAAGGGAAACAGGTCGCTGTAACCATTCCAGCCATCATGACCCTTTCTCCACCCCGTTGTTGTGGAGTTGCACCCCACAGGTGACTCAGTGAACTCTCTTAAGCCTCTCCAAGCCTCAGTTTCTCATCTGTGCACTGGAAACCTTGGTCCCCATCTTGAAATGCTGCTGTGGATGGGGAAGGTGCCACTGGGGGTCAATCATTACCCTGCAATCCTTTCCAAGGCACACCCACCACTTGCCTGGACCCTGCCAGGGGGCCTCTGAGGCAGGCTGAGGTCCTGAAGGGGAAAGGGGACACCTCAGTGGCTGGTTGGGCTTGGCCACCACCTTACCCCTCAGCCCCATGTCCTGTGCCAGTCTAGACACCTGTTCAAGGATACCTTTGGCCAAACTTCTTGCTCATTACCTAGAAAACACAAGGCCACCCTGCCGCAGCTTCCTCCCCGGAGCAGCCCTAGGGGGAAGGGAAGGGTCACTGCCCTCTGCAGGAACCCAGAGCTGGGGCTGTACCATCTCACCACCTCCTCTCTGCCCTTCTCTCCTGGCCTACCTCCTGCCACCAGCTCTCTGACCCTCTGCTTGGACAGGGAGGGGAACTAAGCACAGGGACAGATGCTCAGGTGCCATGGGAGGGGTAGGCGGTGCTCCTGAATCCCCCCAGCTGCGCCTGGACCCCAGCAGACTCAAAGGCTCTGGCTGGAGTCTGACTGCTAGGGGTGGAGGTGGGGGTCCTCACCCCCGAGCTCCGGCGTGTAGAGTTTTGGGGTCTGCGTGTTTGTAAACAAGATTTCTTCCTCAAGCCTGGGCGTCCCGAGGCTGGCACTAAAACGCCTGCGGGGCACGGGGACCGCCCTGTGATTTCCCACTGAGTCCGCAGATCCTGCCGAGCCTGCGAGGCGACGAGGGGGCGCCCGACTGCGTGACGCGTGTGCCCTGCTCCGCGGAGGGTCAGACAGGGGGCGGGGAGAAAGGCGCTCTTCCTGGGGGGTGCAACGACATCGCGGCCCCGGGGACCCCCACTTCCCTCGGCTGAGGACGGGGCCCCTCCCGGGGGATGGAGGAAACCTCTCGGGGAGCGCGGCCGCGGGGGGACCCCGAGCCCCTAGGCGGGGTCCGCGCAGGCCTCCGGCCGCCGCTGTCCAGCCCGGCGTCGCCCCCCCGCGACCCTCAGGTCCCGGTTCCCCCGCCCTGCCCGCCGCGCGGGTCCCGGCTGCCGGCCGAGGGGAGCGCGAGCCACCTCCGTCCCCTCCCGTCCCCGGGGCCGCGGCGGGCGCGGCGCACTCACGCGGGCCTGGGCCGGGGTCCCTGCTCGGCTCTCCGGAGCCCGCGGCGGCCGCTGCAGCTCTGCCCGGACGCGGTCGCCGCCGCCGCAGTTCGGGGAGGGGGACGTCACGTGACCGCCGAGCGCTCCTTCCCCGGCGCCGCTCCCCGCTCACTGCGGAGCCCGAGCCGCGGGCGCGGGAGCGGCCCCCACCCTGCCGCGCGCTCCCGGCCGCCGCGCCCCCATCTTCCGGGCGGGGAGACTGAGGCCCCGGCCGCTAGGTCGGCTGGGCCAGGCGGCGGCGGCGCGGTTGCTCTGGGCCGCCCTTCAAGGGGGCGAGGGACACGCCTAGGCCCAGCGCACCGATCCGCGCCCCGCACCAGCGGCTCCCGACCTCCCCTCGCCCCCACGCAGCCCGGGGACGCGCGGCAGCTCGGCGGGCTGCGCTCTTCAAGTGGAGGGAAGGCAGCCGGGGAAGGTGGCGGCTGCACAAGATGGGAAGGAGCCCAGCGCCGGCTGCAGAGATCACCTCGGACTGACCTCTGAGGGCCAGGGAGGGGAAGAGACCAGGCCAAGGTCACAGACAAGGGAGGAGCAGCAGGGGACACTTTGGCCAGCCCGACTCACCTCTTTGAAGGCCAACAGAGCCCACTGACACACCCGTTTCTGTTCCCCACTCAGCTTCCAGGGCCAAACCCGGAGGAAGCCAGAAAATACACAGCAGGCTACAAGGCTTCAGCTATGGGGGACACCCAGTAAGGGTGTGGCTGGTAGCCACAAGAGAGACCAAGTCACAAACCATTCATTTGAGTCTCTGGCTCTTACCCCATTGTCCTGTTAACAGGGAAAACAGGCTGTAAAAGGGGTAGAGAAACCATTATCAACCCTTTGTAATAAGTGGCCATGCTGACATGGCCCTGCAAGGTCACAGAGCTCAGGCAAGGGAAAGGACTCATCATGTATTCAGTAATATTCACTGAGCACCAGCTGTATGCTTAGCAGTGGCTGACTGCATTTCATGAAGATCTGAGGTCTTCGGCAATCCTTACATCAGCCTGCAGGATCTGGGACATGCAGACCCCCGAGTTCAGTCCCACAGGAATTGGGGACCAGGGACAGTTCCTGGCCAAGTCTCACCCCAAGGGAAAAGCCTTTAGAGCAAGGGGAAGTGCCAGGAAATGGCTCACTCCCAACACAAATGGGGACCAAGCACTTGCTCTTTCCAATCTGAATTTCTCCTTGGAGCAAGCCCTGCCAGCCATATCAGGTGGGGATGAGGCTCCAGCCGGGGTCTCAAGCTTCCAAGAGCACAGGAGTGGCCGGTGGTTGCACACTGCAACTCGGCGAGTCTGGGGCCCCAGCGCCTGCATGTGCAACACAGCTCTGCAAACGTTGCTGGTGCTGCCAGCTCTGGATGACATTTCGAGTGGTGCTGGTAAAATGAATTAAGTTGTTAGGGCAGGATGAAGATGCTGAGGCTCTGGAGAGACTCCAGTGTGGGCCTGTTCCACCCCTGGAGGTCTCTTAACTTCCCTTCTAGGACTGTACTAGCAATGTAGGAGAACTACTCTCAGTTGGTTGAAAGCTGAAAAAGAAGGGGAAAATACTAAATGCTGGCCAATGCCCTTCTGGGGACAATGGGGGACTGTGTGGCAACTGCTCCCAACAAGTACGTTCTGCACAGTACCAGTCCTAGGAGATACTTGATGAAATAAATGCTGCTTGGGAAATGACAACTAAGTGCCCAGAGATCTTCAGCGGCAGCCGGCACGGCTGGGCTCACCCATCTGAGTCTGAATTCCAGGATTCTCCTGAGAACAGCATCTCCACCATCTTTTTTCTTCATGGTGGGCTGGCCGATCCTTGCATTCAATTCAAAGCTCAACCTCAGTGCTTCTTTCTGCTTCCCAACTGCCTTCCCCTAAATAGCCCAGCTCCCTACATGTGAGACATGAGCTCCTCTCCTGAGCCAGAGGCTGCTAGACTGAGGCAGTGGCAGTGCGAGAATGCACCAAGGAGTTTAGCTGTCACCCCTTTCATGGTCCCTCATCCTTGCAAGGTCTGGACCAGGAGATTTGAGGGTCCCCAAGGGCCTTCGTCTATCAGCATGGGGGGACTGGAGGTGTCCAACCCCGCGTAGACCAAATAAGTGGGTTCTGAGGTGCCAGGCCTATTTCTTTTTACAATGGAAGAGCTTTTGAATAACAGCATTTTCCTCTTTACAGAAAACCTTAACAAGAGGCTTCTCATCTCTTGTGTGTCCTGGGGGACACCATTCTGAGACTGTCAAAGCCCCTGGGAAGGAGCAACACATGCCATGGGGGGCTGGGCATGGTGCCTGGCATGGAGCCTGGCTACTGAAGGGAAGGTTGGACAAAGGCCCTACAGCTTTGCTTTCTGTCCTATTTCAGTCCAAACCACTCAGGGCTGACTGCTTTGGAATGGCTGCCGGTGGGCACAGTCTTCTCTTTCTCAACGCTTAACACACTGCGACCCAGCCACCACCCCTGCCCTCCCAGCTGCTGAGAAATGAAAGCTGCCTTCAAACACTCAGACATCTAAAGCGCTGGAGAATGGAGACGCGAACGACACAAGTGGCTGTCGGGGTGAAGAGCCCTAAAATGGGGATGGCACCCCTTGAAAATGACCCAGCCCAGACTGCCAGACCCAAAGGGAGAAAAGCTGGGCAGGAGCGGTAGCAGAAAATGAGGCCCTGCACGTGTGCTGCCCAGAGCATGGAGAGGTCTTGGGGGCCCTTGTGGAAGGTGGAGTAGGGTACGGGCTCTAAGAAACGAGGCCGCATTCCAGAGAGGGAGTTAGCACGAGGACCCAGCCTGTCTGGGTGGGAAGCTGTCACGCTGGTGCTGTATATGGAAGAGGCAGAGGATGCGCTCCTGGCGCCCCGCTGGGAGTCGGGGTTTTGGGTTACAAATGCAAACACAACAAAGAAGCCCCTCTCTTTTTTAAAGAGTGGGAGAGAATCAATTTTATTTAGTTTTTCACGTGGCTTTTGTTGCTCCAACACTTCGCATTGTGTATCTGGTGCTGGGGTTTGAACCCATGTCCTCGCACATGCCAGGCAAGCACTCCAACCACTGTGCCACCACTCCAGCCCCAAAGTCCTATTTTGAACGCAAAAACCCAAAAAGTAGGGACAGCTCTTGTCAGATCCTGGAAAGCTCTCCCCCAGGGGTCTCCTACTGGACCCTGACATTTTCATTTCCCCACTGAGAACACGTGGTGTGGTACATGGTGGGCAACAGTGGCTAAGGAGATGGCCAGAGCCCTGCTCCAGAGCAAATCAGCACCAACTAGGATGATTCAGTTTCTGGCATGGGCAGCTTTAAGTGCAGACATAAAATCCAGCTCAGCCCTCTCTCCTAGCTCAACAAAAGGCACACTACTTTCATTATTCGACACCATCTAGCACCACAACTCCCACCCAGAAAACGAGTGACAAGCCAAGCCCGCAGATGCAGCCAGGACTGGCAACTTACAAATGCACTCCCGAGAGCTTCTGGGGGCAGCAGGTGAGTGTGGGAGAAAGAGGGGACCTGAGATGATGGAGGACCCAGTCTTCCTTCCACTGGGCTCCTGTCTGACTTCGGAGGCTCAAAGGGAAATGACTCATCCAGGATCATAAAAGGAGCTGGTTGCTCCGCATTTCCTTGGTTACAAAACACCAGGGGAAGGGTGGGGGCAGACGCAACTGTGAGGCCAGAGTGCCAGTGGCACTGTTCCAAACAGGCCAGTGGTTGCCTAGGCCTCTGGCTTCCCTGGAGGTTCCCTACTTCCTGTGGCCCAGGGCCTACCCGGCCTGGCAGCACCACGCAGGTCTGGAGTCCGGCTGCAGTTACACGGCTGGCACACTCTCTGTCCAGCAGCAACTTCCCTTCAAATGCCCTGGCCAATTCCTTAAGCAGGATTTTCCGCCCTTCCCCTTTTGAGTATGCGATAATGCTGGGCTCTTAGGGCAAACTTCAGGCACTCGAGCAGCCCTGTGAGCGCGCGTGAAAATGGTGTGAGGGCCGACAGCCGGTCCACCTTGCAGGAACCCTGGTCTTGCCTCCCTTGGATGCAGCAAAAGCTCAGTCCGGTACGAGCTGGTGCAGGTCCCAATTCTCAACGCAGACCTGTCACCTCAAGGTCAAACAGCACCTGGTAGGTCAGGATTCTACATCCTCCTCAACTCTGGCAGAGCTCAGAAGAGATGCTTAACCTCACCATCAGAAGTGCGAGTCAGCAGCGTGCGCCCCGATGTGAGAAGAGGTTTGAGGTTCACTTGTTGGGGAAGGGGAAATGCAAGAAACACCTGATTCATGTCCTCTGCTCTTGAACACTGTTATTCACTAAACCTCAACATGTAAACAACAAAAATTCACCGACAGGAAGAACAGGAAGCAGCCTCTGGCCTGGCACTGGCCATGGTCCTCTGCACTGCCTCTCACTGCCCCGAGGCTGAGGCAGTCAAAACAACTGAAGCTGCCCCTCTGGAAGAGGAACTATCCGCCACAGAGCCATGAATCTTCAGCAAACATTGTAACCGTGTTTCGAATACCCAGACAGGGCCTGTAGCCCTGTTGGCCTCTGTCGTCATTATTCTTGAGGCCCATAAGGAAGGTGAGCAACAGGACTGAACCCTGTCTGTCATCACAAGCCGAAGGGCTCCCAGTAGAGTCGTCAGAAGCTCTTGCAGAAGGGGCTCAGGAGAGCTGGGCTGTGTGCTCATAATGGCTCTTCTTAGGACTGGAGCGGTGGCTTGGCAGTCATGGCACTTGCCTGGCATGCGCAAGGATGCGAGTTCAAACTCTTATCACCACGTACACGAGATGTCAGAGCAACGAAGGTCACATGAAAAACTAAATAGTTTTTCTCTCTCTCACCATCCCTCTCTCTTTAAAACAAAAACAACCAACAAGGGCTCTTTTGAGAGACTTGCTTCAAAGTCTTTCTAGTTGCAGAGAATAATGCAGTGCATTTTACCCCAACAATATTTATTACTGCTTAATCCTCAGTGCAGCAGGCAGCAATTACTGCTCAGAGATGAGGCAAGGCCAGATTGAGTAACTTTTCTTGGTTACATGTTAAATGGTAAAATTATCTGGAACAGAGGGGGCCCAACTTCTAAGACCCTCTCAACACCTCCTAAACCTTGTTCTTGCTGTTGGGAGGGCCAGCGCCATCTTGGTCCAATGGACTCCACTGCCAGCCTGGAAGTCACCCAGTCTGGGTTACAACAAATGGAGAAGTGGGCATCTTGTCTTCGGACTGGGCTGTCCCCTGGCACAGAACTCCTGCTCAGGGAACTAGTTGTTCAAATTACTGCCCACCATTCTGCAAATGTTAATGTCATTTGGAACTTAATGAAGGGCTCCAATAACACTGAGGTCAATATTTCTGCTCTGTGGTGCCATACTGGGAACAAATGCCTTCTTAGGATGAAGTGAGGCTTCTCACTGGCTGCACCCCCCTTTCTCAGTGCGCTGTACGCATAACAGGCCAAGCACACGTGGCCCTCCTCCCTCTTTCCTGTTTGGTTCCCTTTCCCAGTTTTAGACAGCCGTCGCCACTCAGGTATTTAAAACAGGTTCCGCAACCGGGGCATTAGCTCCTAACCTTAACTAGGGTCTGAGGAAGACAATGACTATGCCACCCAATCAACTGGACATCTGAAGGACAGAAATCCGACGCTGGATTCTAACTGCACGGAAATTCATGGCCTTTCAATCTGGCAGAAAGTGAAGTTATTAAGTACAGATACCCCTCTAGAGAATGCAGATTGGAACCTGCAGTGTAGGTGGTAGCACTGTTCTGCCGGCATCCAAAGCTGTCCGTATCTGTCTGGGATCAAAGGATGCTCACTCAGAAATGTGGTGGGGACCCCTCGAGCTTCCTTCTGCCGAGGACTGGATGTATCAATGTGCGAAAGCCCAACCCAAGAGCCCACGCTTTAATGCTGCCCACCAGAAAATACTGTACTCCACGTGTAAATATAGATACCACCAGAACTGGCTTTAGGTTACCATCCCTGCACCTGCGTACCCGCAGTGTGAGGGCCTCAGGAAGCCATTACCATCAAGTTCACGTAATTCACCTAGGATGGGCGGAAAAGGGGCCCTGGTGCAGCTGCTGGCAGAACTCTGTGGGTGCAGATCGGCTTGGTGGTTCTGGGCCTGAGCTCCTGCTGCTTGCTGTGAGGCCCCAGAAGGCGTTCTGAAGAGCGCTGGAAACCTGGTAAACAGAGTTGGAGGAGCCTCCTGCAGCACCACCTGCTCACTATATCCCACACCACCTGAGCGCCCCAGGCAGACGGAATACGGGAGCTGGGACCTACATGAACTAGCAGCCGAAACGACCTCAGAGACCAGCATTGTACCACTGCGTGAGGGAAAAATAAACTAAAAAACCCCAAGTGAAAAAATTGAGCAGGGCACAGTGGTGCACACCTGTGATCCCCGCGGCCCGAGAGACAGACAGGAGGATCTCAGTTCAAGGCCACCCTCAGCAATTTAGTGAGGCCCTCTGTCGTCCCCCCTCCCAAAAAAATGGGTTCAGGGAGGGGGGGAAGAGGCACATGAGGATGTTGCTCAGTGGTTAAGAAATTCTAGGTTCAATTCAATTCACAGTATCAACAAAACAAAATCTGGTATCAGTTTCAAACTGAGGAAAGCACCCCCCCCCCATAAACATCTCTGTTAAAGAAAGGGAAGCCACTATTGAGTACTGCTGAACTTTCACGCAAATCTTCACCCTGGGAAAGAAAAGTTGCTTTGTTGTGACTTTTAGGTCTAAAATCAGGATTGGCCATCGACAGGCACAATCTCAGCTCTTCCCTGGAGGCCCTGGGAGCTGCTCCCAGGACGGGTGCTGAGGGGACTGTGCACAGTGCTTCCGCCCCACACAGGCTCACTGAGCACCCCGCCATCTCAGGGACACAGGCTGAACACACTGTAAACAGTCGGGGACGTGAACACCAAGCCACAACAGTTACCCCATGAAAAGCTACTCAAACGGGTGCTGCCTTAGGCTACTGGAACTCAAGCTGAAATCGCTTCGCCCCGGCTACTTGAATCCACACTTTCAAAAGGGGAGAGGAAGGAGGAGGGGAAAAGGCATTAAAAAAAAAAAAAAAAGAAGAAAGAAAAGACTGCGTCAGCATCTCAGCCACAGGCACACAGACACACTCAAGAGAGAAAACAATTTTTCAGAAAAGAAACAAACTCTAGTCTGAGGTTTCGTTTAAAAATCCTTCAGCAGCCTTCGGTGTGCTGCCTTGATGGTCTCATGCTGGTAACAGGAATCCTGAGCTGGACGAAACAGTACACCCCATCCACACTCATGTTTTTCTTTTTCAAACAAAGTGATCTAAAAGATCCTTTCAGGGCATTTCAGAAGAGCACTTTCAAAGAGAAGTGAGATCCAAGAAACAGCAGCCTTGGAGAATGGGAAGATGACATTTCCTAAGAACCTTGTGTTACCCAAACACACTTAGTTCGACTTATGCCTCTGATAAAGTGCTCAGGTTTTTCAAATGTGCAAGGGATATTTGCTTTCCCACTTCAAAATAACAGCAAAGCTGGAGGAAGCTGCTATCACACGTAAGGAACGCTCTCCATGCTTTCTGAATGCTACGGCAGAAGCCCTAGAGGCCAACACTGAGACAGACTGCCAGGGACAGGGCAGCGGGGATCTGAAGACACTTTTCCACAAGGACGGCAAGTTCTTCACTCTCATGCTTTATTGAAAGTAGGATACGAGTCAAAGACAGGTATTGATAAGCAGGATACGTCTCTAAAGAATCACTTTCAGTTCAGAGCAGAACGTTGTCCTGTCTGCTGTGACACAATCCTTTATGGGTCAGTGCATCTGGTACGAAACTCAAGCAAGGAAACAGAACAGAGCTTCATCCCCTCCACGACTATGAATCTCGTATGTAAACATGATTTACCGTAACTGCTACTCAATGTGTTCCGTCTTTACTCACCCCCTCCCTGCCACCACCCCCCTTAAATATAAAATTTGAAACATTTCCTTCAAGTCTGATGTCCATCAGTGCAATCTGCTTTATTTGACATAAGGCATTTGGGACAGTCACTTTTGAATGGATTTTGCCTTTTGGAAGAGTCATGAAATGGTTTGATTCCTCAATCCAACTTTTCTTTAATGCCCTAGTGTCAAATTCCTCTTCCCCTCTGGCCATTTCTTGGTAGTCAGCAAGTGTTCAAGGTTAATGTCCAAGCAGACCAGTACCTGGGAAAAGAAACACATGTGGAGGTACACAGCTGTGAACTCAGTCAAGTATTCTGCCTTCCACGAACTCATGGCCAACAGCGAACATCCAACCCACCCACGCGCAGCCCCTGCGCCCTGGGGCTAAGGACAGCGTCAGCAGGCTCCAGGCCTTGGCGAAAGCAGTTCTGCTGCAGCCGTGCCTTTCCTACGCACACCTTCACAAGCCCACCAGACTCCACCGATGCTTTCACTTCACGGCCGTTTCTCATGAAGAAGTTTTTCGATTGTTTTGCTTTGCCCACCAGGATTTCCTCTCTAGTGGCAACACGGAAACAACAAAGCCATGTGGGGAGGACTTTAAGCACAGGCCAGGAGCTCTGTTGCTCTTAGGGAAGAACCCTGGCATATGACTTAAATTCGTTTGAGAAAAATCACAACCTGCCACCGGATCTCTGGTGTGGCCCTCAGAGAACCAACAAGGCAACAGTTAAGTCTGTGAGCCAGGTGTTGGCACCTGACGGCCAACGAGCACAGCCGGAGTGCACAGCTGCTGTGCCCACGATGCAGGAGGGGCACGGCCACGATTCCACCTGACGTAACAATCCAACTAATGCCGTGTTCCCAGGGCATCAAACAAACCTCTTCCCCGGCCTGCCATGCCTCAGCAAATTCTTCTACCACTAATTCTTTTGTTTGTTTGTTTTTAACAACTTTATTTAGTTTTTCACATGGCCTTCGCTGCTCCAACACTTAGTTATGTACGTGGTGCTGGGGTTTGAACCCGGGTCCTCAGGCTTGTCAGGCAAGCGCCGAAACCGCTGAGCCACTGAGCCACTGCTCTAGCCCCTACCACTAATTCTTACCAGTTACATAACAACAGTTTAGCTCTAAGATGGGACTGCGGGAAAAGGTTAAGTACAAAGGGTTGAAATACCACTACCTGATTTCCCAGCCTCTCCTGAAGACAAAGAGGACACCCAATGCACACATGGCAGAAAAGCCACAGCCTCTGGCCCTATCAGAGGCCTGAGTGCAGAAAAGACAGTGAAGAAGCCTGAATAAAAATGCTTTTAACTAAAATTAATTCCAGTCATGAGGCTCAGGCTGGATTAAATTTTAAAATCAAATTATAGCCTTCACTTTAATAGAAAGTTATAGTCTGACTCTGACATTCATGCACAAAACATGACAAATATAACTTACCTTTAAACCCTTCTTCTGGCATACAAACTGGAGAAAGAAAAAAAAAAAATTCCAAAGTGAAATGACTGTCGAGTCAGACAGCATCAAGACCGCTTCAACGCCTCAGGATGAAAAGTCTGACTTTTAATGACCTCAGTCACCTGTAATGATCACTTTTGAACTTACGCATGACATTCATCTGATGATATCTTTCTGTTATTTTTATCAAAGCAATACACAAAGCACCATTTAAAGTCAGATACTGGGAGCTGGAGCGGTGGTTCGGTGGTTACGGCACTTGCCCGGCACGCACAAGTACTCGGGTTCAAACCCCAGCACCCACAGTCACAACTAAGTGTCAGAGCAACGAAAGCCATGTGAAAAACTCAATAAAAGTTGATTCTCTCTCTCACTGTCCTTCTCTCTTAAAAAAAAAAAAAAAAAAAAAGAAAGTAAAAAGTCAGATACTGGTGGAACAGCTTTGTCACGAGGGTCCCCGTTTTGCAGGACTCCAGGAGTGGCTGGAGGAATGATGTGACTGTCTCCCTTGGAGCCTTCTCTCCCTCCCTTCCCATTCCCAGATCTAGAAGAAGCCACTGTTGACTCTTACAGCACTTTGTTCTGGTATTTAGTCTCCTTATTTCTAAGTAACAAGCTTATATTGCTATCTCCTCGTTTTATAATGACATCTGGCCTTTTGCTCAATGTAGAACAAAACTTCAGTTCTTACACACCACCTACCCTGCCTGGCCTCCTGATGGGTGCCACCAGCTGCCACTAAGCCAGTCTCCATTAATACTCACGGTGGACGCTTTGGGGCACTTTAGCTGGAGGCTTGTGCATGTGTGTAACACTGTCTTTCTGGGCCTCCTAACCCTGACATTCTTCACGTATTTCATTTCTCTGTATCTACGTCCAGTTCAAGTGTAAAATTTTTTAAATTTTTCTTCCAGTGCTGGGGATGGAACCCAGGGACCCCAAGCATGCCAGACGAGTGCCCTGCCATTGGGCCACAACTCCAAGCCCTGTCCAGTATACAGAGGTCTCTTTAAGGCAGTGCCATTACTTCCATTTTGAACCACAGACACCCCTGCTGAGCCCGCATCCCATCACATCCCTGGAGCTAGGCCCAGAGGCCCTGAGCTGCACGACTGTTCAGGAATTCCCTTTCTTGTGTTCCAGGACTTGTCATATGCTGGATCGTTCTGCAGTTCCACGTGCTCGCACAGCACGCTGGCAGATAATACAGAACAAGCGACTTGTGGCCCATGGACCTGAAGTGTCGTTTGGGGTGGGTGGAGCCACATGCTCAGCTGTGGAAGCCAGGGCCCTCAGGGCCTCTTGGGCACTACTCCATTATCCCACCTCCCTAACTCCGGGTCCTAACAAGGCAGCTGTTCCTCCCCCTGAGCGCGAGATGCTAGCTGTATCAGACCCATGGTGTAAGCGGTTTTTATTTCCATTAGTTCTTTTTTGTTCTAAAAGTGACCTTTTGTGCAGGGCGTGGTGGTTTGACTCGCTTCTTTGAATTATTTGTAGACAAGGTTTAAACTCCCATACTTCCCACACTAGCTCCCTTGCAGCTGGCTGGCATCTCTCGGTTCCTTGTTCTCGCTCTTCAGCTGTCGGGTGCCCACTCCTACCCATGGCAGAGGGAGTTAGTGAAAAGGTGCCTGAAAGCTTTGCCTGGTGGACACTGGTGGGCATCGCTGGAGGGCACCTGAGAGCTGAACCAGCTTTAACATCCACAGATGGTATTCTTGATGTAAGGCAGTTTCCCTGCAGAGGAATCCCCTTCCTCCCTCATTGGAGGTGCGAGATGTGCTGCGGGCATGTGAAGCAGTGGGCCCAGAGACGGCCTGTGGCTTGCTGCCAAAACCCTCACTCCCACCTTCCCAGCTCTATGACTTCAAAATGCAGAAACACCAACGCCAGGTTGCTGATCTGGGCTACAGGTGGAAAGGGGACAGTGACATGGACGTGAAGGGAAGGGTGGCAAGGATGAGAAGGGGGAGTTGTTTCGCTGCTTCCCATTTCGTCCCAGCACGTTTCCTAGTCTTGGGCGGACATGCCACTCCCTCCTTCAGAGGTACCCAGGGCCTCAACTTCCTGTTGCCCATCCAGGACGCAAGGACTTGAATTCTCCTACGTCTTGACCCCGGCCTCTGCAGGCTCGTGCCTACTGCAGTCTCCTCGGCTCACTGTACGAGTCCCATCATCTGCACTCTCCACCTTTGCTTCCTTCTTCGATCTTTTAAAACAAATACTGGAAAATTCTACCATGAAAACAAATGGGAGCCTTCTTTCAGAGGGCTTCAAAACCGACAGCACTAGAACTGTGCACGAGATCTCCAGCCTCCGGGCCCCACCCCACTCCCACCCAGACTCCTGACCAGAGCTCCTCTTTACCTTGCATGACGTCGTCCATCGCAGCATAATCTGCAACTGGTTCATCAGCCTAGAAGACAAACAGGGACAACTGAGCTCGCAGGTACGGAGGTGAGAAGGAGAGGCACACTGGATCAGCCTGCCATTCTTGTGCCAGGCCAATGCTGGCCAGGAGAGCTCAGCTCCAGCCAGCCAGCAACGTCCCCAAGAAATGGAGTACTGTTGGGGTGCAGTTTTCTCCCGCTCAAAAACAACCCTAAGACATTTCTGTCTTAGGGTAGAGTCTACAATAATTTCGAGCTAATGGGGAGATCAGCTGTTAGGGCAGAGAGGCCAGTGACCAGTTAATGCCAGCTGTCTACCTGTGGCACAAAGCCTTCATAAAAGGAGCATTTTGAAATTTAGAAAGGGACATTAGAACTCAGCAACTTAACAGGCTTCTAACCTCATTCCATATAGTCTACAGATAAAAGAACGCGAGGAGTGGGTGGTAGGATGGGGTAAGTGTCCATCAGAGGGGTAGGTAGGGCTCAGCTCCACTGTGCCAGGACTAACTGGTCACATCAGTACTGCAGACCTGGGTATGAAAGCAATTCCTTATTTCAGTTTAAACACCTGAAAACTTACTGTACACATGACACTGTGCTCTTTGACACAAAGGAAGTCCTTTTGGCCACCAAGAAACAAGAGGCAAAGGGAAGCCACAAAATGAGGCCCTTGGGGAGGACAAAAATGGGATCCATGAGACTCAGTAGCCCTTTCCTTGCTCAGATGTGCTCAACATCAACCAAAGCCCCACCCCGCACAGGAACCCAGCAAGCCCCCGCGCATTCGCATTCTGACTGTGGTGGCAGTGACCACCTGGTACCCCTTGAGCGTCACTGATCTAAAAATCCAAAATGCTCCAAAATCAGAATCTGTCTGAGCTGCTTCCACATGATGCCACAAGTGGAAAATTCTAATACCTGACTCATGGAACGGGCTGCAGTCAAAACACAAGACACACTAACAGCATTATAATTTAGCTCCAGTGCCTGTGTA
This sequence comes from Aplodontia rufa, assembly GCA_004027875.1. Lineage (NCBI taxonomy): Eukaryota > Metazoa > Chordata > Mammalia > Rodentia > Aplodontiidae > Aplodontia > Aplodontia rufa. The sequence continues at coordinate 24,645 of PVKS010003127.1, read as the reverse complement.
TAAGGTACAACTGAAACACACACGAATCTAATGTTTAGATAATCGTGTGCAAATGTTTCCCATCCTAGCCACTCCTGGTCTCTGTACTCCTGAAACAAGAGGAAAGGAAGTCAGGTGGAAGGTCAGTGAGGAGGCTGAAAGCAGGACTATATTTTACACAGAAATATCAACCCTTAGTATCTTCACTGAGATTTTCAATATTTTTCTTTGGAATGACAGATCTAAAGTATAAAATACCAGGGTGTTATCCAAATTGATTACATTATCTATTTTCTCCTCAGATTTTAGGGGAGGGAGAGATAAAATTTTAAAAATAAGTTGTGGGAGCCGGGAGTGGTGGCACATGCCTGTAATCCCAGCCACACGGGAGGTCAAGAAAGGAAAATCCCAAGTTCAAAGCGTGCCTCAGCAGCTTAGCAAGACCCTGTCTTAAAATTTAAAAAAAAAAAAGGGTGGGGTGGGGAGAGGACTCAGGATGCAGCTCAGTGGTACTTGAATCATCCTTAGCACCAAAAAATAAAAGTAAAACGAAAACAAAAACAAACTTGTGGGCATTGGTATTTCTTTTTCATGTTATTAGACACAATCTCCTGCTAGTTAAAAACAAAAAGGTGTACATGAGAGAGACAAAGCAAAACAGAAACACACACAAAGACAGAGACAAACACAGCCCTCACTGACCAGAGACCATGTTACCCAGCAGGCCCAGCAGAACACCAAGTGTGGCTGCCCATGACACATGGGACAGGCAACCCTTGCTGCCTCCCAGTCAGGGGCATGAACACCCATCTGTGTCTGAAGGAGACAGACACAGTCTCCTGGTCACAGGAAACGAGCCAGGAGAAATGAGGTGTGGGGCTCAGCACAGGTGAGGGAACAGGAGCACCACATCTGACCTGGGCTCTAGGGGACGGGACTCAGCCAGGAGAGCCAAGCAGGACTCCGAGTGTGAAGACAGGGACTGCAGCTGTGGCTTCACTATAGTTCGTGACACTCAAGAACAGGACCTGATGGTGTACTCACTTTGCCGAGGTTCCTGAGGCTCAGTTGGGCAACCCAGAGAACCACGAAGGTTCACACTCACCCTTGAGGCCCAAGGCAGCTTTACCAACATCACAACATGACACACACACACACACACACACGGGTGCGTCCTTTAAAACCCAGAGCTCCTTGGCTGGATGGCTGTTACTTACCTTTAGTAAAATCACAGATTCTGGAATGACGCCGAGGGTACCAAGCGTGGCACAGTCATCACTTAAAATCTTCCCATCAATTGACAAGTTCTGGTCAAAAGGAGCAACTGAGAATGCGTGCATGATCTGTGCCAACATGAGAGAAACAAAGTCTGAATAAAGAAGAGAGACCCAGCCCCGGCAAATACTGCGAATAAAGAAAGCTCGGACTCTGAAATGACACACAAACAAAAAGGCTGCAGAACACCCTGCGATGCGATGCACTCCTGCCGAGCCCACACCCTTCACCAGGTGGGAACATCCTTGGGAGGCCCAGGGACAGAGCTGGCAACAGCTGGACACATTGATCCTTTTGTCCTCTGGACCTCATTGCTCCCCAAGGTGGGGGAGGAGAGACAGATCAAATGAGGAGAAGGGGAGCCACCCTGGACTCTGGATGAGGCTGGGCTGAGTCATCGCACTGCCAACCACCCCAGTCATCACACTGCCAACCACCCCAGGCCCCACATCCTTTCACAAACAAGTCCAAATTCATTCTCTGAACCACCTGTAAAGTAACCAGCAGCCAATTTGGAATTCTCTACCAGTTCTGACTTCTTCAGCAATAGCCTGGCAGTTCAATTCAGTCCTTGGGACTATCATGCATTCTTAGATGGAGTCTTGTCTCAAGGACTCAAAGCATGAATTCCTCAAGGTAGGTGTCACATGCCCCACCCCAATTCTGAACCAGTGTTAAAATTTAAATACATTCTGAATATCATGCCTAGTACTTACTTTCCAAATTCAGAAAGTTTAACAACTTTGATCATACATGGATAGCAATTACTTTGGAGGACAAGGAGGAGTTGGGCTCAGAAAGGCACATACTGCCCTAATTCTTGATTGGAAGGACAAGTTCAAGGGAATTAATTTTTTTTTTTAGAAGAATACAGAAATTCAGTTGAGGGGGAAATATTATCAAAACATTAGCAATCAATGGATATAAACATTGTTATCGAGGGGAAAAACCAGATCATGGATAACCACCTTGGATTTTACCTATTGCAGTTTCCCCCAGAAGAACTCATGTGTTAAATGGGTAGTTCGTGGAGGAATGACATCGGCTTCTGGGATGGTTCCCCCATCTAAGGGAATTCATTTTATTTTGCTTTATATTTTAGTGACATACTCATCAAATGCAAACACTACATGTGTCTTGTATCATACCAACATCCATGATGTCACAGGGAACCTTTCTACTTTATCCTGCATTCTAAGCTGGCTTTGAACTTGTGATCCTCCTGCCTCAGCCTCCGAAGCCTCTGGAATTACAGGCGCCTGGCTCCTTCCCAGAATCTAACCCGGACTTCTCAAAGAGACAAAAGCCCCTGAAAGCTAGCAAGGATGACCTGTGGCCAACAATGCCAAGTGCAGTGGCCACAAAGGCCTTCATAAAGCACTAAGCCTGCTTCTCAAGTAGAAGCAGCACTGAGTGGGCTCTCTGCCCACAACTGCCACACCAGCGTCCAGCGTCAGCTAGGTCAGCCAAGGGGAGCCGTGCAGATGCAAGCAGAGTTTCATGGAGATGAGATGCTAATAGTGTGGCAATCTTTACAGCCACTGGAATGCGGGGTGCATCTTCACTTCCTCAAATGCTCAGTATCTGTACACCACCCTCTGAGCCTGGACAAACACCAGGCTCCTCCAGACAAGACCATTGCTACTGAGGGTTCCTGCCCATACTCTGTATTTTGAGGACAGCATCGGATGTTTGCAGTATTCATCAATTAATGAAGCACAGCCCCCAGCCCTCAGCTCTGGGAATTGAACCCAGGAGGCTCTGCCACCGGGCTCCATCCTGTTTTGCATCAGGGTCTCACTAAGTTGCCTAGGCTGGCCTGGAACATGCCATCCTCCTGCCTCAGCCTCTCAAGTGAGTGTGCGCAACCATGCCTGGTTTAATGAAGCTACAAAACAGGCTAGAGTGGTGGCTCAGTGAAAGAGCGTTGGCCTGTCATGCGAGAAGACCCAAGCTGGATCCCCAGTCCACAATCAAGTGGAGGGAAAACAAAAACCAGACTAAAAAAATAAATTTGACACTTTGTCTCTTTAAAAAAGAAGCTATGGCAAGTCAAGTACTGTGTAGGTGCTGGAAATATAAACCTGAATGATCCTGCCCTGGAGGGCTCACAGCAGGGAAGGCACAACAGAGAAGAGAAAGTGGGAGATGAGGTGAGTGCAGGAGCTGGGAGAGCACAGAGGAAGGGACAGGCAGTTCTGTAACAGGACCACCAAGACAAACCATGAGAGATGAACCACTGCTTGTTGGAGAGGAAGAGAAAATTTCTAGGGAGGGGAAGTACTGGGGATTAAACCCAGGGGCACATTTTCACTGAGCGATACATTCAGTCTTCCCAGTCCTTTTCAATTTTTCATTTTGAGATAGGGCCTCATTAAGATGCTGAGACTGATGACCTTGAACTTCTAATATTCGTACCTTGGACCCCAAGCAGCTGGGATTACAAGTATACAGCACCTCACCCCACTGAAAAAGGCACTTAAGAATGAGGGGAATGCTGAGTGTGGTGGTGCACGCTGGTAATTCCAGCAGCTCGGAAGGCTAACGAAGGAGGATCGCCAAATTCAAAGCCACCCTCAGCAACCTAGGGAGAGCTTGTCTCAAAATAAAAGGGGGCTGGGAGCTGGAGCGGTGGTTCAGTGGTTATGGGACTTGCCTGGCATGCGCAAGGACACGGGTTTGTACCCCAGCACCATGTGCACAACAAACTGTTGGAGCAACGAAGGCGACATGAAAAACTAAACAAAATTGATTTAAAAAAAAAAAGGGGGGGAGTTGGGGTGAGGTGGGGGTGGCAGCATGCTGGGGGTGTGACTCAGTGGTTACAGGCCTCTGGCTTCAATCCCTGGTACCCCCCCAAAAAAGAGAGGAACAAGCCAATGAAGGAAATGCAGGACCAGCGCAGGAGCTGCCAGCCACCTGGCCACCTCACCACCTCTGTGCCAAATGGTCCCCCGTGGACAGCAGGTAACAGCACCTGCTTTAGACCCAGCTTTAGGAAAATAAAATAGTGCAGTCAAACACTGAGCACCTTCTCAGAAAAGAAACAGATCAATCACACTTCCTCCACTTCGCGGCACCACAGAGCGGCAGGTGAGTTCATTATTAGGTGAAGAAGGTTTCTTGGGGCTTCGATCCTTTAGGGCGCATGTCTTTACTCGAACGCTCACAGTTGTGTAAAGCTATGAACGCTCACAGTTGTGTAAAGCTATCAATCTCCTGCACTGCCCCCCGCAAAAAAGTTTTATTGCTTTGCTAGGAAAAATGAGACACAGGGGGCTCCTATCCCAGAGGCTGTGAATCTCCTGATGGGGGAACAAAGGCTTTGAAAGTGGTGGTTCAAGGCTATATTCCATGTGCTCTCGGGGCTGTGGTTCACTTGTTAATTTCTGAGACACTCATTTCTCGGCTGTCTTCACATTAATCTGGAGTACAGGATCCTCAAAGGGAAGGCTCCATCCATCATTTAAAATGAGGGCTCAGGATGTAGCTCAGAGGTTCAGCGTTTTCTCAACACTCATTTGTAGCACCGTAAAAAACTAAATGCAATTTAAGAAATGAATCACACCCCCACTTTTTTTGGTACTAGGGATTGATAACCCAGGGGCACTTAACCACTGAGCCACATCCCCAGACCTTTTAATTTAATTTTATTTTGATAGGGTCTCCTAAGCCGCAGAGGCTGGCTTTGAACTTGCTATCTTTCTGCCTTAGAGTCCTAAGCTCCTGGGAATACAGGCATGCACCACTATGCCCAGCCAAATCACAACCTTTTTTAAAACAGCACCCAACACCACCATGCCTTCCACAACTCCCAGGCTCTCTACATGGCCAGAAAAAAGACTTCAGCTAGCTAAAGCGCTAAAAGTTAGGGCCACTGAGCAATGAAAGGGAATCGCATCCCATGTGGTCCTGGGTGGGAGGGGAGAAGACGCTGCAGTGGAAGCACCCCAAGACAGCGCATCTGGGGGTTCCACCTCAACAGCTGCTGCCTCCAGAGCTCATCTGAGCAGGGAGATGCTCCCACTCCCAGGAGAGGTCATTTCTGCTGGTTTCTGGTTTATTCTTTCAAAAGAACAGCCCACAATAAGAACAGCTCAGGCTATAGAAAATGTCCTTATCCACAGGGGCTCTTTTTGTAATTTAAAGGTTCTGAATGTTCGAGGTTTACCGCTGACAGGCAGAGAGCTGGCGACAGAAACAAGCAGGCTCAGATGTAAAGGGCATGATAACAGAGTGAAGGTATCATGCCAGCTCGGTTATTTTCAGAGCCATGGGTTCAACCAAGGGAAATGCTGTCCTCAAGACAATCTGGAACACATAACACTCTCAAAGGAAGCCTGTACTTTTGCCTCAATTACAATGATAAATATCAGCAACAGGAAAAATGCATAACCAGTAAACTATGCCACATAAAAGTAGCAGAGAGGGGAACTTAGTCAACTTTTTGGATGTCAAGCAGTGGCTGAAACAGATCTGAGGCCAGATTTCTTCACGGTATTCTTGACTTCATCCGCCCCTGGGCCTAGGTTTTGAGACACTGTTGGAATGCTCAGCACGTTCAGTCCTGATACCAAGCAGGAACGCAGTCACAAGTGTCACCACGGCAGCAGTGCCTTCACTGAACTGACCCACTCGGGTAGGATGAGGGGCAAAGCTGAACCTCACCAACAATACGGAAACCAGCATCGCCTCAGCAGTTACAGCATCTGCTTGGCATGCACCAGGACACGGGTTCAAATCCCAACAGCATGTACACAACTAAGTGTCGGGGCAACAAAAGCCACATGAAAAGAAAGGGGTTGAAGCGGTGACTTAATGGTTACGGTGCTTGCCTGGCATGCGTGAGTACACGGGTTCAAACCCCAGCACCCACGTACACAACTAAGTGTCAAAGCAATGAAAGCCACGTGAAAAACTCAATAGAAATCAATTCTCTCTTTCTCTCTCTTTCACTGTCCCCTCTTTCTTTAAAGGAAAAAAAAAGCCACATGAAAAACTAAATAAAACTTATTCTCTTTCTGTGCCTCCCTTTAAAATAAATAAAAAGTTTTCACTGTTTCTCACTGTCCAAAAATGACTCAGAGCTTGTGCAAGGTTTCAGAATAAAAAAATAAAAATAAATCACTTTCACCTTCATAGAAAGGTTCTTGGCTATTTTGAAAACTAATTCTTTTTAAACAAGGACTTACTTTGATTTGGGGGCCCCTGTCGGCACTATTTTGAAATAAAAAAAAGCCCCCCTTTCTGAATGGCTTAATACTATAAGGAGGCAGACATTTCAAAGGTTACACTGAAAGTAAACAGACACATATCAACATACATGCGGAAGCAGGAATTCATAAAGGCCTCTTAAATCCACAGCAGAGTGGAAAAAACGTTAGATTTTCCTCACCTGAATTTTCAATTCTTTTAATGTTTGATTAGCAGAAACAAGAAGTGCTTTCTCACCACGAACTTTTCTATGTCGCATACTTCGGCGAATGACTTGCTTTTGATAAGCCATATAATTCTGATGGGATATCTTTTGCCGCTTTGTTCCTCCATTGCTCTACAATAAAAATGGAAAATAAAGAGAGTCCTGAAATTATCCACGACGTGACCTTTGATCATAAAGCTCCTTAGGCAAACAAAATCAGTGTGCTTACCAGTCCCTTAACCAGCTGAAATTCACGTAAACTCCAGAGGCCAGCTGCTGTAGTGCGCCCTGTAACCCCACCAACTCAAGGCTGAGGCAGAGGATCACAAGTTCAAGGCCAGCCTCAGCAACTTAGTAAGGCCCTAAGCAACTTAAGGAGACGCATCTCAGAATAAAATAAAATGGCTGGGGATGTAATGCGGTGAAGGCACTAGGTTCAAGTCCCAGTTATCATGCGGTCAAGATTCTCCTACTAACCAGACTAGGGAATGGAAATGGGATTTAAAAGAAAAACCTCTCTCTGGACTGAGCCTGGATGAGGCAACAGCAAGGCCTCCACTTTGGCGGTCGCTGCCATGCGCCAGCTGTGATGAGCAGAGGTTAGGGCTAGGTCACTGTGCAGATCACAGGGGAGCCTCACAGGCTCATCAGTGGGTTGCTGTGGCGCACACTGGCAAGGCCTCCACTCAGTCCCAAGTCTGCACAGATACACAGACGAGCCAGTCACGAAACAAAATGTCAAGTGAGGCTAGCGGGGGAGGGGAGTTGATAAAACTGTTTAAGAAAAGGTCAAATTGAACCTAAATTTCACACTTAGGAATATAAGGGAAAATATTTACAATAAAATATTATTTGACTTTAGAAGCCGAAAACACAACCAAAAAACAAAGCTCAAGCATTTTTAAAAAAAAAACTGATTTTAAATGGGTCAAAGGTTTCTGCTGTAATTATTTTCCCATTAAATCCATAGAATTTAAATCCAACTTAACGACAAAAGCCAATCCCACAGTTTTAGGAGGCTTCCGATTACCTAACTGATACTGAACACCGAGTGTATTATTAACCTAAATTTTAGATAACATCAAAGAAACTGGGTTGATCTAGCTTAGAGAAGAAGGAAGGGGATTTGTTCAACTCCATTAAGGACAAACAGAAAAGCATCATTTTTTATTACCAGGATTTACGACAACAATTACAGAGGCCATATCTACATTCGGAAACACTTGACATATTACAAAGAAGGTGAGAGAGGGGGACATTCTGGAAGACTTGATGATCTTCCGGGACTATGTACTCTTTTCTAAAGTAAGACGGTTAGACTTACTTACAAATTTTTTTTTTTGTTTGTAAACCAAAAACATTTAAAATATTCTTGAGCATTACAACATCCAAACAAGGAGAAGACAGAAGAAAATTATAAAGTATAAAAAAATAATTATAGCATAAAAAGCAACGTTCCTCAACATTCTCTATCATATTTATAAATGTAAAATCTGTTGTCATCCACAACTGAGGAGAGTAATTCCACATCCTGTTTAAAAGCATTGCTGTGGTTATGACCACAATGAATAAAACTAAACACTCAAAAAAATCAGCCTTTCAAAATCTCAATCACTTGAAAATGTAGAGTTCGTAAGCAACTTGTAGGCTGAAAAGCAAATTTTGAAATAAGAAAAACTAAGAACAATGAAAACAAATGTATCGATCTTACCGAGTTTATCAGAGAACAAACTGGTGACCACAGACACTACAAGATCTGAAAACACAAGAGTCCAATCAAGTCAATCAGCTAAGTGCTGTGACTTAGAGGTAAAGCCAGTCTAGCAGAGATGGAGAATGGAGTCCTCAGTCAAGATGGGCTGCAACCCTGTGCTCCAACACACAGGCATGTGCACACACATGCACTCCTAATAGATCAAGGAACACGTGAACAGTGTGCTTGGAGATGAGCGACTCACAAGACTGACTTACATGGAGATGGAGACATAAAAACAAGGGTTGACAACAGGTTAGAGGGCAGCAAAGAAAATAAGAGGGTGTGCTATGCTAGACCATCCCTGCCATCCAGTGACAGGAGCTGATGCGGGAGATGGTACATTTGAGGCCAGCCACAGCAACTTAGTGACACCCTGTCTCAAAATAAAAAATAAAAACAGCTGGGGATATAACTTAGTGGCAGAATGCTCTTGGGTTCAATCCCCAGTACCTCAAACCAAAATAAATAAATAAATAAAATATAAAATGGGAAAAACAAAAAGCTGCACATATTATTCACATCCGTAATCTCAAGGAACACAGGGCACACCTGTCATAGATTTTAATACAGGCATTACTTATGGGTAAATACCCCCTCAAAACTGAAAATCTACTTTCCTACAAAATGCATGGATTTGTTTAGCATGTAGCCAAATGCCTTCCAAAGTTAATGAATTCAAATTCAAAAATTGGTAGCAGGATTTGAAGATTAGAGCTTACAGCAGGCAGTTCAAGGAATTGCACATGGCTGGTCCTTCGCAGGCAGTTCAAGGTTAACATATGAGATTCCAACAATCCATGGAAAATGAATGCTGACATACTCCCTTCTATCACTCAGAAAACTACAAGGAACACTTGCCTCAGGTAGACCAATATCCAAGGCTTTATCAACACTGATGAAAACGAAGCAACAGAGGTGAGTAAGCCCAGGTATCTCTGCCCCAGAACATACAGCAGACAGCCTTGAAAACACTTAATCTTTAACACAGAATGCTAACCATAATTTGACTACTCTATTTAAAGAAAGATATCTCATTCTTTAAAAAAAAGAGACTGAGGCTGGGTGTGGTGGAACATGCCTATAATCCCAGCAACACGGCAGGCTGAGGCAGGAGGATCGCCAAGTTCAAAGCCATCCTTATCAACTTAGCAAGACCGCATCTCAAATAAAAACTAAAAAGCGTTGGGGATGGATATGGCTCAGTGGCAAAGAACCCCTGGGTTTAATACTCATCCCATACCCCCTTCCAAAAAAAAGAAACTTGAGTGAATATTCCATGAATTTATAATATCTATAGCATGTATTGGAACACAGTGATCTGACCTTCTGAGAACCTTAAACTCATCCACACCATACACCAACCACACACGTTCCTACACTGTTCTTAAATGCATCCTTCCTTGACTATTCTTAAGACCATATGGAAAAAAATATTTTTTGTACCAGGACTTGAACCCAAGAGTTCTTAACCACTGAGCCACATCCACAGCCCATTTTATTGTTTATTTTTAGACAGGCTCTCCCCAAGTTGCTCAGGGCCTCATTAATTGCTGAGATTGGCTTTGAATTTGTGATCCTTCTGCGTCAGCCTCCGTAGCTGCTGGGATTACAGGTGTGCATCACCAACCAATTGTAATAGAAAATCTAAAGCTGTCTGCAATGGGAAAGGAGAGCCTCGTGCATCGGCTGGTCTGCTCACTTGACTTGTGCCTCAACGGGAGACAGTACAGACTTCTATATACTCCATTGTTAAGACCCTTATTTGTTTAAAACATAAGAATCTAAGTTAAATAATTTCTTCATACTTGAATGAACCCACAATTAAGCAGCACGCCATGATATAGGTCCCATTTTAAATATCTTCTTTTCCAGCTGCATATCTGTCACATTGTATTTCAGCCTTTCAAGAAATGTTGTAATTCTGAAAGAATCTGATGCCCAGCTTCTCACGAGGAATCAGGACAGCTGTGGCACACCACCAAAGTTAGGCAAGGAAACGCAGAGGAGGGAGTAAAGACGCAACCCCGCTCAGGGAGCCGTGGCACGTGTACAATGGCACTGTCAACACGTACTTGATTAAAGTCTGGGTCTTTTTCGCCATCTGGTTTAGCCTCTTCCTTGTCTTCCTCTGTTTCAGAACTACTCACGTTCAGCTCTGGCGCTGAATCCTTCATCACCTGAATGTGCGAGGACCACAGAGAAAAGCAGGTCAGAGCTGAGGAGGCTGTGGGGCTCGGACCAGCCACCTCTGCAAGGGGACACGTTTCTCGTGCTGGGGTAACAGACACAAGAGCAGATCAAGAACCAAGTGCAGTTTCCTTGCCTTCTGGCGTGTTAGTTCTTAACCCTACAACTTATTCTCCTATTAATGAGCTCACCATATGTGTATGAGATCCCCACAAAGCAGGTCTCACTATCAAGCTTTACGATGGAGTTATTCTACAGAAGTTCTAAGTGTCCTATGCCTTGCCAAATACTCTGCCCAGCCTTCTCAAGCCCCAAAACTGCTGAGGTGCCAAGAGCCTAACAACTCAGTGCTGGAGGTTGAGAAAGTGCTCTTTGGCAAATCCCTGTCAAACACAGCTATTGAGCTCAGCATGAGGCAACATCAGCTGTCCCGGAACACTATTTTATACTCTACCAATGCGCGTATGGACTAAAAGTTACCAAAGGTTTAAGGAAAGTCTCGGGTAAAAACGGAGATATGCACGTTCATTAACCTTCTATTCTCAGCAATCACGAAACGAAGGTTTTAGTAGTAACCTGTGAAACAGAACCCTAGACTCCTAGTGCATAATTTATAAGTTACCCTTCTAAAACAAGGTGGTAGCTAAAATCAAATAACATGTATTCTAATGTCTTTAATATTCAATCCCAGTATCAAATTGAGATATCCAGAGATACAGGTTCAGGATTTACCCAAGTGCCACCCTTTGTAACTATATCAAGAATGTTCTAGAATCCAATTTATTTCACCTGCCCTGCAGAGCACAGGAAGCTCTACACTCCCAGTTGTTGGCCCGGTCACGCCCTCACCAATTCTAAACACAATGGCCAGGGGAGCTTATAAAACCTTTAATGAGTTTATGCCACGGCCTTGACTAAAACCCTCCACTGACTGACACTTAGATGTGGAGTCAAATCTCAAATCCACCGCACATGTTCAACTTATAAAATTCAGTACCTCCTTCCAGTCACTATCTGTCCTTGGAATAAATTTCCTGGGAGAACAGAAGTGAGTACAATGGTGGCCACTAGCCACACATGATTACTTAAATTCTGTTCCTCAGCCACAATGGTCACAATTCAGGTACTCCAAAGGCACAGAGGGCTGTGGTCTCTAAGGTGTGCAGCATAGACACAGGACTCGTCCACCACCACAGAGCATTCCACTGGACAACTCTGCTCTAGATCCAGTGACTATCGCTGTTCCTTGAGCAAAACAGGCTCCTCTCGTTGGCTGTTGCTTCCTTTGCCTGGAACACTTGTCCCAGCCTGGGTCTCTGGCAGTGGATGTCCAGATGAGCAACCACTCCACAATGTCCTAGCTGCGTACTCCTTATGGAACACCGTAACCTCCACTTCCTGTGTACTCCTTATGGAACACCGTAACCTCCACATCCCTCAGCCTCTCCCTCTACCCTGCTAGATCTCCTTCCACACTGAGAAGTCATCTTCCAGATTTATGAGTCTAGTCTGGATGTTCCCCACCTGTAGCCTTTATCACTGTATCCCAAGCACCAAGACTTTTCTGGGCACACAGTAAATATGTATCCAACTAATAATCAGCCAAGTGGTTGGAGTGGTGGCTCAGCAGTTACTGTGCTTGCCTGGCATGCGTGAGGACGAGGGTTCAAACCCCAGCACAATGTACACAATGAAGTGTCGGAGCAATGAAAGCCACATGAAAAACTAAATTGATTCTCTCTCCCCCTCAAAAAAAATTTTTTTTTAAAAAATAACCAGCTAAATCCAAACACAATATCATAACTGTATCCAACTTTGTTAGAATTTCAAGTCTGATGCCAAACAGCTCCAGCATAAAACTATGGTCTAGTCCTAAGCAGTCCTCAGGGAAAACAGGAAGTTAAAAAGCAGGCAGGGTCAGAACCAGCCATGGCCTCAAGAGGCACCAGTACCTTTTTATTGTCCACCACTTTGTGGACATAGATGGTGGCTTGAGTGTACTCACGCAGGTCCCTCTGCTGCTGACAAAGTAAGCCTTCCCTGCATTCTGGACACAGTTCTAAAAATAAGTAAAGTAGAAGTAGGGGAGGAGTCAGTATTCAAGAATTGAAGATCTAAAAACATGTATCAAAGTTACAAGTGCAAATTAATTAAACTATAAGTAATATTTTCAATTAAATGGTACATTGTTTTGTGCAAATGATAATATGGAAATCCATTTACTGTCCACAGATAAACACACGCATGAGCTGTTATATGATAGCTGTGCTTAGGGAATTTACGATCTTTAAGTAGGTAATACAATATTGACTTCCTCTTTCCTTTCCCCTTAAAAGGTCAGCATTTGACTACAGAAACCAAGAACGATATGAAAACTTACTAGGCTCAGAAATATACTGCTTCTCTGAAGGGTCTGCATCTCCCATTTCAATTCTTGTGATTTTAATTACATGATCCACAACAAAGAGCTTTTGAATTGTTTGCCACTCGGTGGGCCATATGAGAGCTATACTGTGCAAAAAAACACAACATGCCTTAAGACACATGGAGAGCAAGAGCCACGACCCGAGCTGTCAGTCTCCAAACCAGCACTGAACGCAAGGAGCCAAGAAATGGCACAGCAGCGGTGAGGCTGACTGCTCGACAGCACAGGAGTCAGCAAGGTTAAACAAAAACGCAGGCTGGCTCAAGCACGTAAGGTGTGCCACACAAACGGCTCAACACGCAGGACATGACTGTCTGCACATGTGATACAGCCCGGGACTGACAGCCCTAAAATTGAGGACAGTGCTTACCAGAGAGGAAGGCCTTCACTTGTATTTGAATGGTGTGCCCTTCAAACTGAGTGGCAGTACACATTTATCTGTTTTATTATTACAGATATTTTCCTAAGGGTCTCACATTCACAACAGGGAATTGTGTAAGAACACATATGAATTTTCAGTTCCTTTAAATGCTGTTTTTGTTGTTTGTTTAAAGAGAGAAGGACAGTGAGAGAGGGAGAAAGAGTCAATTTTAGTTAGTTTTTCGTTGCTCCAACACTCAGTTGCATATGTGGTTTGAACCCATGTCCTTGCGCATGACAGGCAAGCGCCACAACCTCTGAGCCACTGCATGAGCCTCTCCTTTACAGGGTTTGAAAGAGCAATGAACTCTCCACTCCAGGGTGGCTCGGGGGCTCAGGAGGGTGAGATGACTGAACCCAGGCCTCCCTAGCAAGCTGCCACGTGCTCCACTGAGGGCTACATCCCCAGTACGCAAAGTTTTTATTTGCGTCTTTCAGTTTTTCTCTCAAGGCATTTTGGCAATGTTGGAGGCTTATTACCTTCTCTTACACAGTTAATTAACAATTATTTAATAAAATCAGATGGCAACACCCAGGGCAAGCTTCACAGATGAGTTCTTCTGGAGGCAGGCACTTAAGGAATGGAAAAAAATTTTGGTGTTGAAAAATACTAGATTCCAGGGGCTGCAGCAGTGGCTTGGCGGTTACACGCTTGCCCGGCATGCACAAGGACATGGGTTTGAACCCCAGGACCATGTACACAACAAATGGTCAGGGCAATGAAAGCCACATGAAAAACTAAATAAAACTGATTCTATCTCTCTCACTGCCCTTCTCGTTAAAAAAAAAAAAAAAAGATTCCAGAAGGTCAGCTCTGCAGCTCCATTCTGGGGCTACATCACCATCCTCTTTCACTATTTTCTGAAGCTTGGCAGCTATAGGAAAAAAAAATAACTTTAACGAAGACTATGTTGGTTCTGATGATTCTAGAAAAGACATAGGCCTGGATATACGATGTTCATGATCAGCAGTTTGAGAGGAAAGAGGGTGGATTGGGTCTGCTCAGCAGGACAGACAAGGAACACAGGAACGAAGCTGCTCGGCTGCCCTTCGCCTCGAGCAGAAGCAGCCGTCCGTCCGTCCGTCCGTCTGTCTCTTGTTGAATGTAAGTGTACAATCTGACACAGCATGCAGAAGACCCAAAATACGCTGAACAATCAATTAGATTCTCCAAATAGTGTTGCCAGAACTTCTTTCTTAATCATTAGAAACAGACAAAAGAGAAGAAACTCACAGTTTAGAATCTTCTTTGGTCATGGAAGCAAATGTAAACATGAGTCCCCCATGGGGACAGAGAAGGGCGCTGTTGCCAACTGACGACACAGGAGTGCATCTTGCAGGCTTTCTACTCAGGTGAGACAAAGAAGATAAATACACGTGAAGATCATAAAAAACAATCACTTAAAACAGATGTATGTAAAAGGACTTGAAGGTTTCTTGTGATCATTTAACTTAATGTAAAAGAAATCTTTCAGTGTGTGCTAATAAAAATACCAAGAAGGGTACCACAAACATAATCCACAAGTGCTTAAGAAATTCTGAGTCCAGTCAAAAAGAGGAAATAGGAAATTTCTGGTTTCTACCTAACAAATTTCCGCCATTCTTCTACAAAGAACTGGGACACGATATAAAGGACATCCGTATCCTAGAACACAAAAACCACAGAAGGGCACGTTAGCTCACCCAAATCCTCAGGAAAATCCCTCCTACGCTTCGTGTGGGTCTCCTTCACATTGTACAATGAAACACCGCCCCTGCCCAGCAACAGCAAGCTGCAGTAAGGCCTGATCAGAAAATTCAACAAGCGAAACCGTGGAACAGCCCTGGGCTGCTCTGAAACAATGCACAGGGATCAGCAAAGGCCTAGGAAAGGCAGCCATGTGTGTTCTTTAAGGGACTCATTATACCTCTGGCCAGTTACTGAGACAGGGTCTGTTTTTGTCCTGGAACAAATTTGGAAGAGAAGTCTTTTGCTCGTTGGCAATCATCTTATGTAAGGCTTCATTCTCTTCCCCTTCTCTTTCTAAAATCTGAAAGACAGTGAAGCAATGAGCTGTCTCCTGCTGACAGCTCAGCTGGGGTGTGCCTTCTCCCCTGGGTTGGGGACTGGGGAGGCGGCTCACCACTGCACATGTCAGTGCAGAGTTCCTTACCTTACACTGTGAACAGCACTCCTTGTAACTTGGAAACTCAGGAGCCTTTGGAAAGTACTGTTGAAGTTTGCTCCAAGCCTCTTTAGAAACGAGCCTTCTTTCATTTTCTGATATGCACAACTCACCTGAGTTGAAAAAAAAACACATGAAAATAGCTGTCAGTATTTCCTGTTTCCTAAATTTCAGCAAAATTCCTCAAAATCTATTTCCTACTTCTGTCTATACATTCACAAAAATCTGATTCATTCCAGGGATTGGCCCACACACATGCACCAAAAAATAAATAAATGAAATAATCCCTCTAAATTTTTTATTTAACTTTAATTCTCAAAGAGCTACCCACTAGGCTTAATTTTAAGTCCTCATTCTATGTCTGTGGTTGGAAAATCAAGAGGCAGAAACAAAAGTAACAAAGATGGAAGGCTGGGGGGCTGAAGCAGTGGCTCAGGGGTTACGGCACTTGCGTGGAATGCATGAGGACCCAGGATCAAATCCCAGTACCATGCACACAACTAAGCGTCAGAGCAATGAAAGCAAATAAATAAAATGCAAAACTAAATAAAAGTCTCTCTCTCACTCACTCACTGTCTCTTTCTCTCTCAAGGCTGGAACCATGAATTTAAAAATCTCTTTGCCATTAAGGAATAGTTAGGGCTTCAAGGAGTCTTAGGGTCTCTGAGCCCAGGCAGGAACCCACAGCACTTCTATACCTACTCCCCAAGGTCTGAACCGTTCCCTCCAGACCTCAATGACTACCACTTAAAGTTGCTGAAATCACCCTGCATTGAAACGCCTGCTGCTAAGGAAAGGCAGGCCTCACAGGTCTATGGCCTTAAGTTAACAATTCAATAAAGCAATGCACTGATGAACCTGAAAGCCACGTCCAGGCTCCAATTTGCTATTAGCAATTTACTTTCAAGAACCCCTGCAATGTTCAAAAACTCCATGAAATGACGCCAACAACAGTAGTTATCGCCACTCCGCCTTTCAGATCTCAGGAACACCAAGGCCACAGCAACCTGCAACCTCAGCAGCCCCTCCTCAGTCCACTGTTTCTTTGTATACATTTAGCTTTTCAGGGACTTGCTCCTCTGACTCTGTGGCTTTATTTTCTACTGTTTCAAATGCTCCTAAGAGACAAATTAGTGAACTGCGCTTGACTTCAGACACATCCAAGTTTCCAAAAACCATTTGTTTTTGAGTTCATTGCCAAGTACCTACCAATATGAAGAATAATAAAGGGGAGGGCTGGAGCAGTGGCCCAGTGGTTACAGCGTTTGTCTGGCATGCACAAGGAAATGGGTTCAAGTTCAGCACTATGTACGCACTGAAATGCCAATGCAATGAAAGTCACATGAAAAACTAAATAAAACTGATTCTCTCAACCTGTCCCTATCTCTTAAAAAAAAAAAAAAAAGCCAACCTAACTTCATCCTCTAGACTTTAAAATATTGAAATCTGAAATATCTGATCTTTCAATACAAGATCAAACTACTTGTGAGGGATGTAATTCAACAAACATAGTTGGATATTCTAACACCCAAAAGTTTCATCTGGGCGAAAAAAATCAAAATCTAGTTTTAAATGAGATTAGATTACCAGTAGACCCTCCCCAATAAAAGCTAGTTTAAACTATAACATTTGGGGGCAAAAAATATCAAAAAACAAGCTAAAGAGCCCCCCTCTCAAGGGCTGGAGTGGTGGCTCAGCAGTTCTGGCATTTGCCTGGCATGAATGAGTATGCGGGTTCAAGCCCCAGCACCACGTACACAACAAAGTGTCCGGGGAATGAAAAGTCACATGAAAAACTAAATACAAATTGCTTCTTTATTCTCTCACTGTCCCCTCTTTCTTAAAAAAAACAAAAACAAAAACAAAAAGACTCCTCAAAACTGCCTAACTTCTAAGCAAGTTAGGCATAATAAACAAGAGAATTTACAGGAAGAGAGATTCCTCCCTTAGAATACGTGGGTATGGAATATTCATGGATTTATTAATTCGCCACACATGCTAAACTCAAATGAACAAAAATCAACCAACCGATCACAAGGACCTCTAGGTAACATTGATGCCAAGTTTGTGGGGACAGAATCCAGGGCCTTGTGCATGCTAGCAGGCAACACGCCATTGAGCCACATCCTGTGCCCACCAAAAGACATGTTTTAAAACTGCATTTATGTTTACTGCCTCCTGAAAGACCATTAAACAACAATGAAGAGTTTGTATTAAATACACTGAGCAGAGCGGAGCAACAACAGCAACAAGAATTAAGAGCGTAAGGGAATAAATGTATGGACTTAACTTTAAAAATAGTCTTAAAGCTTAAAAGATGAATGAAACATGGAAAAAAATTTAACTTTGCAAAAGTCAACAAATAACCAGCTTTAATACAGTGGACACCCAGAAATTGTAATGCATTTGAACAAGTAAGAAAAGGGGGCTGGAGCGGTGGCTCAGTGGTTATGGCGCTTGCATGGCATGTATGAGGATACAGGTTCAAACACCAGGACCATGTACACAATACACAATAAGGTGTGGGAGCAACAAAAGCCACATGAAAAACTAAAAACTAATCTCCCTTTTTTCCTCTCTCTCTGTCCGTTCTTCACTCTTAATAAAAAAGCCAAGCAGTGGTTTGGCTGTTGGAGCGCTTGCCTGAAGCACGAGGATCTGAGTTGGAACCCAGCACCACATATACACTAGTGTTGGAGAAACAAAGGCCAGATGAAAAATAAAAAAATTGATTCTCTCTTTCCCTCTTTAAAAAAAGTCAGAAAACACATTAAGTCTATTCAACTTTTTCAAAAGTGAGAGTTCTCACCCTTCCCCATACTCTACGAAAACTGTCTCCTCTAGCCACAAAAACACAAGCTTTGATATTAAAAATGCAAGACCTCTGTGCAGAGAGACATAAAACACAACCAAGATAGGCGGGGCAGACATCTCCACGCCAAACACAGGGACCGCCAAGACCTCTTCTTGGCACACCGGAGTAGTGACAGCAAGGAAGAAAACGGGAGAAATCCGTGCAGTCCAACAATGGACAACGACCTGGGAATTCTCTCAGGCAAAAGGCCAGCTGGAGGGCTGGAGAGGTGGCTCGGTGGTTACGATGCTTGCCTGGCACGCGCAAGTACATGGGTTCAACCCCAGCACCATGTACACAACGAATTGTCAGAGCAACGAAAGCCATGTGAAAAATTAAATAAAAATTGATTCTGTCTCCCTCGCTGTCCTTCTCTCTTAAGGACAGAGCCACCTAAAAATGAAGCCCTGACAAGACACACGCGGCGTCCATGGAAGTGTCTACCATCAACAAAACATCCTGCCCTAAAGCAGGTCCCCGTGAAATTGAAGAATACTGGTGACAAAGATCTCACAAGCCTCTCTGCCCATGGAAGAGGGAAAAACTACTGCACACCTAGGCAAAAGTTCATCAGGGTCAGTGACCCGAGGCAAATGCTTCTCAAGGTCCTGCCACAGTCACTTGGTCAGCAGTGCAACGTGTGGGGCGGTACGGACATCGCAGGCTGTTTACTAGAAACTACTTGGCACGTGTATGCATCCAATGACTGACCACTATCTTCTTCCTATCACTGTTTATACTACCACCATCATCAACACATCTTAAGAAAACACCATGAACACGAACTTAACGAGACAAGTGGCTATGTAAGTAAGGTTTGATATCCTGCATCAGAAAAACCTCACCCTAGGCCAGGCAGCGTGGTACATGTGTAATCCCAGCGACTAATGAGGCTGAGACACGAGGCTCGTACAAGTTTGAAACCACCCTCAGTGACCTGGGGAGATCCTGTCTCAAAATAAAAAAAAAAAAAAAAAAAGACTGTGATTTGGGGATATAGCTCATGTTAAAGCACCCCAGGTTTCAATACCCAGTACCAAAAACATACCCCACACTTCCAAACTTCCCCCCGCCCAAACAAACAAAAAACCCAACAACTCACAGTGGGCAAACAGGACACTAACTTGTAACATGCACAAAATCAAGAGCAGAGAGCTATCATTTGAAAATATTAGATAACCAAGTATGCACTGAAGTGTGGCCCCTGAGCTACAGATCCGGCTGAAGGTCTAACCGCGGCTCCCACATGCCAAGCGGCTGAGCCACCAGTGCAGCCTGCATCCTGAAACCACACCCGGCTAAGCCTCGCCTTCTACGTAGGCTGCCGACTCTGAAATGACAAGAGCAGGGGACAGCAAGGAGAAAGGTGACAGCCTCAGTTCTGGCAGCTTCAAGCAGGGGGGCAGCACCAAGAGTGAAAGGTAGAATTCCGCCACAGGAGACATAGCGATCCAGGTCACGTCTGCCTCCACACTATGCTGATGTGGAGGCACAGCTGGAAAAGGCCACCTTTTTTGCTGTCCAATCCTCTTCCCTACCACCTAATCCTGCTACCCACCACTCAACAGTCACCTCTTCTGCACAGCTGCTCCTACTGTGTCACCTAGTGTAAAGGGGTCTGATGGGGAGACAGAGTGGAGCAGGGTAACAGCAGGGGGCCTTGGGATCCAGAGACACAAATCAACACCCCAGGTAACTATGTGGTCTGTCCATGAAGATGCTGCTCACCTAGAAAGTTAAGGTTAAGTGAGATAAGACTCAAAGCACCACTCCAGGGACAACTACTCTTACTAGTTTCAATCAAGGATCCTTGATATAAAAACGTCCATGTGCAAGAGTCAAGTACAGACATCATTCACTGTCCCATAATGAGCCAATGAAATGAACAAGTAACTAAACCTGGGACTTTAACAGGACCAACAAGAATTCTGCGTAGCAGCAATATGTTTGCATATAACAAAAACCACACATAAGCGGCAACAGGACAAACCACTGACACCCCACGTTATCGAGATCCAATGACTGGATAGAGGGATTTTTTTTTTTTTTTTAAGAGAACAGGACAGTGAGCGAGAAAGAGAATCCATCTTTCCTGAGTTTTTCACATAGCCTTCACTGCTCTGACACTCCACAGGAGGCTGAGGCAAGAGGATGGCTGGAGCCCAGCCATTTGAGGCCATTCTGGCCAACATCCTGAGATCCCAGTTAAACAAATCAAAACAAAACACGCCAGGTGTAGCTGCATAGGCCTGTAATCCCAACAGTTCAGGAATGAGGCAAGAGAACTGCAAGTTCATGGCCAGCCTCAGAAACTAAGTGAGACTGTCACAAAATAAAAGATAAAAAGGGGGCTGAGGCGCTGGAGCAGTAGCTCGGTGGTTATAGAGTTTGCCTGGCATGCGTGAGGATGCAGGTTCAAACCCCAGCACCAGGTACACAGTGGATTGTGGGAGAAATGAAACCCACATGAAAAACTAAATAAAATTGATTCCCTCATTCTCTCCCTCTTAAAAAACGGAGGGCTAGGGATGTGTACCTGGTTAAGCGCCTCTAGGCTTTTTTACCTTTAAAACAAGAAAACAAAAACAGAAAAACACAACAAAGCTTTGTGAAGTAGGCACCAGCATTAGAACAGAAAATCACATCTCACATACACCGAATCTCTTGCATGATAATCTCATAAATGTTTCTTATCGCAAGCGAGCACTCCATAAGACTAAAGAAAAAATACACAGATTAACAGAGGATCAAATTTATTGTTCATTATAAGAATATAAAATCTCAGAGTGTTCAAACTGAAGATGCAGACATGGGAAACAAAGTCTCTCCACTAAATTCAAGAGCTCTCAAAGTCACAAGTGACAAGAAGTGTCACTTTAGAGGAAATCCAGTGATTTCCTCTAAACATGGGTGAGGCAGGGGGGTTATAATTTTGCGTAGAGTAAGAAGAAAAGGCATGAAGGACTGGCGAGAAAACCAGGCAGTAGAAGCTGGTGGATAAGAAGGACAGGAGAACAGAAGCGTTACAGACAAGCAGGGCGCGGAAATCTAGATCCTGCAGCACAGCTGCTGCATTACGCCAGGTCCAGGGAGAAAGTGAAGAACATTTCACAAAGCTAAGGTCAAGTTAATAGCAGGTTTATGCTTCCCGCTTACCATGAGGGCAAAGAATGTCTTCATTAAAATTTAATTCCTCCTCCTCTTCTTTTCTTTCTTCCTTTGATTCATCTAATCAAAAGAAATGCAGATTGATAACTGCTCTCACAGTTGGACTTAAAAGTTCACAGCAGGAGACATGCTACACTGCACAATTTTAAACAAAGAAAACTTTAAATAATTTTGAAGATTAGATTCAACTGATTCCTACACAATTCTATTCAGAACTATTAACATTTCTCTCCCTTAAAAGGAATGAAAAATACCTCAATGACAGTTAATTTTTTAAAAAAAGATTTAGGTTATGCAAGAAAAAGTACTTTTTCAATGTGAAAAATAATTTACATACCCTATTAATTCTAGTTAAAATATTCAGAATACTGTGATATAAACCAAGTTAGTCACTGATGTGACATGTCAGTTTCACCTACCTGCTCTTATAGGGGTTGAACAGAAAGCTCAGAAGGCAAATAAAATAAGAACTTTAACATCAAACTTATATAAAGAATTTTGCTTTGCCTCTTAACACTTTTTTTTCCCCCAATATTTGCTTTTCCTGCCTACCTATACTATGTCATTACCAAACATTGGGACTGTGAATAAAGAAATCCTGAGTGTGGGGAGAACGGTCTTTCCGGGTTAACACATTTTATATGAATACTAGGTAACCCTAAAACACCTCAAGTACAGCTGGGGGTGCAGTGCAGCAGTGGAATGCCTGCCTACCACGTACCGTCCTGGTTTTGATCCCATCACTGCAGAAAAGCAAATGTGACAAACGAAAAACTCAAGTAGAGCTAGACAGAGTACCTACAATCACAGTGATAGAGGAGCAAATGCAGGAGGATCACAACTTCAGGGTCAGCCTGCGCAACTTATCAAGAGAAGAACCAAAACAGAGTGAAGATGCAGCTCAGAGGTAAAGTTAGCAAGTTCAACCACTAGTATGACCAAAAATAAAAAAGAAGGGGATATCCCAGGGTCAGGGTCATACACACAAATACAAGGATCTTCTCAAATATAAGATAGTCAATCTCAATGGTAATTTTGAAAAACCAAACCTCAACGCTTTTAATTCATCTTCATGTATCAGAATGATGATTAAAAAAAGAACACACAAGGGTGGTCACTGCATCCACGCTTCTTTATATATTAATTATAAAAAGTTGAAACACTGAACATGTCTGTAATCCCAGTGGGTTGGGAGGCTGAGGCAAGATGATTGCAAGTTCAAAACCAGTCTCAAGGGGCTGGAGTGGTGGCTCAGCGGTTAAGGCGTTTGCCTGGCACGCGAGAATTCAAACCTCAGCACCATGTATACAACTAAGTGTACGAGGAATGAAAGTTACATGAAAAACTAAATAAAAATCACTTCTCTCTCTCTCTCGCTGTCCCTTTTTTTTTTTTTTTTTGGTCCCCTCTTTCTTAAAACAAAAAACAAACACAAACCAGCCTCAGCAACTTAGCAAGACTATTCCTTAAAATAAAAAATAAAAAAAAGGGCTGGGGATGTGGCTCAGTGGTTAAACATCCCAGGTTCAATCGCTGGTACCAAAGAACAAAACGATGAAAAAAACCCTTGAAACAGAGCTGGTTAGATAAATATAATATATTCACACCATGAAATGCAGCTACTAGATAAAAAAGCTACGCTATTTTGACAGGGAAAGACACACGGCTGCACCTCTGTGAGCTCCAGTAAAAAGCCACTGTTTACAGTGATGGTGTCTCGTGTGAGGGCTTTGAAGCTCTGCACTGTTACATCTGTGCTGCTTAAAGTTTTGAATGGAGAAAAGAGAGAAGCATATTATCCTGAAACACAATACACAAAGAATATTTTCAAGCTAGGCCAGCATCAAGGTGCTTTTTATTATGACATCCCACTTGACTGAAATGCAGATGCTGATGAAGCTGCACAGAGGCTCCAAAGAGCAGCAAATACTACACACACTGTCCAGGCAACACCACTGACAAGACAAAAAACTACTGAAAAATCAGTGTAAAGTTCACAAAATATTTCAATCAAAAGAAAAACTCTTCAAATTTAAAAAAGTGTTTTTGAAAAAACACAACCTAAGGCCAGGTACGTTGGTAACCGCCTGCAATCCTAGTGACGTGGTAAACTGAGGCAGAAGGATCCAGAGTTCAAAAACAGGCTCAGCAACTTAGTGAGGACCAAAGCAACTTAGCCAGAGCTGTTTCAATTAAGACGTAAATAAATAAAGGGGGCTGGAGTGGTAGCTCAGCGGTTAGAGCTCCTGCCTGGCATGAGTGAGGACCCAGCTTGAAACCCCAGCATGACAAACACAACCAAGTGTCAGAGAAACAAAGGCCAAATGAAAAATAGATAAAAATGATTTTGTCTAATATATGTGTGTATATATAATATAATATGGAAGCTGGGACTGTGGCTCAGTGGTTAAGTGGTCCTGGGTTCAAGCCCCACCACCAAAAAAAACAAACAAACAAAAAAACATAACTTAAGGGGCTGTATATATTTAAATACTAATATTTGAAAATGAGGACTGGAGCCATAGGTCAGCAGTTACAATGCTCACCTGGCAAGAGTGAGGATGCAGGTTTGAACCCCAGCACCACGTATACAAAGTGCCCGAGCAATGAGGGCCACATGAAAAACTAAATAAAATTGATTCTTTCTGTCACTCTCTTAAAATAAATAAATAAATAAAATGAAATTTAGCACCTTTCGTTGCAATAACACAATTTCCTATTTGAAAACAAGGCTTCAGATTTCCTAGGTGTCTCTTAAGAATTTACCAGCAAAAAACTATTTGAAAGCTGCCCCTTCGCCTAGACAAAAAGCACAGAAGTGCACACTCGTTTTCTTGACCAGGACTGCCCGACAGTGTGGCAGAGAACCTAAAACTAAATGTATTCGGCTTACACTATAACCCATGCAACTTCCAGCAGACTTAATTTTCTTAAAACTTTTAACCTACAGTAGAATTAATATTAACTTTCCATGTGATTAACTAGAGGGATCTTGAC
>PVKS010003126.1:0-108023 GCA_004027875.1 Aplodontia rufa | reverse complement strand
CTTCCCAGTTGAGTTTGTTAGAGGGAATGAATTTTGGTGATCTCAGCTGACAATGAGATTCCCAGGAGGCCTCCCAGTAATTTTCTCCTATAGAGGGGTTGCAAACATTCACCTTCCCTGCTTCCTGCAAAAACAGACTTCAGGGCCACTTGAGTTGCACTCTCAGGCAGTTTGGTGTCTGCCTGCCCAAACTCTTGTACCACTTCAGCCGGAGAACCAAAAGCCACTGGGAGTCTTGTGGCTCCTGGTGCAATTGTAAGGGACTCTTCCTGTTCCAAAGAGAGTGGCTGACCTGAACCAAACTCACCTGGGACCATTATCACCCCACTCTTGGGTGTCTTGATATCCCCATTTGCTCCAAGAAATGACACGTGGGGCAGTCACAACCCCAGCAAGGGGAGGCAGGCATAACGGAGACACCAGTCCAGCTAGACCAGTGTTTGTGGAGGTTTCAAATGCAATCGCTAGGGGGCATGGAAGCCCAGTCCCACTTGGAGCGACCAGTACCTACGGGGCTGCTTCTGTTCACAGAATTCAGAGTCTGAAAGTAGAGGGAGGCACTTGTCCCAGGCTGCCCCTTATGTTCATAGGTCCCTGAGGCTGACACTAGCCTCTGCCCTGCCTGAGAGTTTCAGGGAGTATCTGTTGGATCTGTAGGCTGAACCCCCCAGACTGTTTAGATCCTGTTGAGCAGAATGGTGGTCACGGACTCCACCTGCAGATCGAACATGTAACGGGGTGGGCAGGAAGCCTCTAAACAGAGTTGCAGGACTAGTAGGAAGGGTCTGCCAGGCCCACACAGCCCCTAGGGCAGACAGTCACAATACTGGGGACCTGGAGCCTCTCCTCCAGACTGAGCTCCCTAATCCGCTCTGTATTTGGTGGTTTCGGGCACTGTTCACGAAGTGGTTTCCTGTATTGCCCTCTGGGAGGTTTCAAAATGGCAATACCACCCCACTTCTTCGTACAATCTGATTCAGGGAACTCTAATTTGTGTGTATTAAAGTAGTCCCTTGGTCCCTGCCCCTGCTGCTGCCGCAGCCCCGGAGCACTAAAGTCCTGCACCCAGCCTCCACTGAGCGCTTACCGCTGTGACTGAGTTTATTTAAGTGTGCACAGCTCTCTCCTCTCTGGGGCATATTTCCAGCCTGCCACCGGCTGGGTAGCTGGTCTAGAAAATTATTATTTGGGATTTCCTGTACTCTCAGCTTGTCCACGGCTGCATTTCACTAAACTTCCTTCCTTGGATAGTAATGAATCTGGGGAGAAATTTTGCTGTTCACCCACTTCACAGTAAGGGACTTTTCCCACCCCTGGTATCCAGCATTCATGGAGAGATTTTTTTCTTTTCATGGAGAGATTTTTCATTCAGCTCTGCCACAGGCTGCCATAATGAAAACCAAAATATTAGTATTTCTAACTGAATTCTCATAAAAGGCAAAAATACCTGTTTTGGAGGAAGAACAGAGGTTGAGGTAGGAACTTCATAAGCAATTTGGAGAGAGGCTCCTCCCATATCCAGTATCCCTACTGTCCTTCTGCGTCCTGTTGCTGATTCCTGAGAAGCCTCAGCATCTGATTCTGAATGAAAAGAGAACAGAGGGGCTCTAGTAATATAAGAAATGAAACTGAAAAACAAGAGACCCCCCAGCATAGCATTCACTTAAAAATTTGAAAGCAAACTAAAATACATTAATCTATCAACTGTATATTCATAGAGAAGAATTATTTCAAGTGACTTCCACATATTTTGACTACATAGTGGAATATACCCTAAAAACAAAAGAAACAAGTATCTTAAACTGCCTTCTATTACTCTGTTAATAATATTATTGGTATTATTATTTGAAAACTATTAAATATATCTTGTAGAATAAAGCAGTATGTTAATACCTTCAGACATTTAGCATAAAAGAAAAAAATACAATAAAGGAATTAAATATGTTAAATTCATAATTTAAGTATAAAATCAAAGAAATGAAATAATGTTATAATCTTAAATATGAGCTGGAAACATCATTATGAACTCATGATTTATTCTTCTCTTTCTTAAAAAACAGATATTTCCTATCTCTGCTCACTGAAGAGTTTAGAAGTAATGATATCCAGGAGCAATAAGCACTCCTGGTATCTAAACCAAAATCTTCAAACATCATTTTCCACTAAAAGAAACAAGGTTTCCTTAAAGAATGGCCAAAGCCAGGTATAGGGTAGGAAGAGCATGGAACACTTTGGAATACCAGATAGCAAAGGAGATTGTGTTAAAAGTGTGTGAGAGGCTGGTACTGTAGCTCAGCGGTAGAGCGCTTGCCTAGCGTGTGCAGGGCTCTAGGTTTGATTCCTAGCACCACAAAACAAACAAAAACAAAACCAGAGGGGTACAGAAAACTGGATGCAGTGGTACATGCCTGTAATCTCAGCGACTCAGGAGGCTGGAGCAGGAGGATCATAAGTTTGAGGTCAGCTTGGGCAATTTAGCAAGACCCTCTCTCAAAATAAAAAAAAATCATAAAGGGCTGGGGATGGAGCACTGATAGAGTGACCCTGGGTTCAATCCCCAGTAACACACACACAGTATAGGAGCCAACCTAAAGATGCTCCTCATGATGTGTTGGGCTCTCTTTATTCATGTATTCATTCACATATTTATTTTGGTGTTACTGGGGACTGTGCTCAGGGCCTCACACATGCTTCCACCACTAAGCCACCACACCTCCAGGCCTGAAGCGATGGGCTCTAATGCATCAAATATATTCAAATCCACAGTTCATGACAGTTCAAAAACATGCACTGATTACCTCTGGAAGTGCTAGAGTACCAATTCGTTATTCAAAAACTTGATAAATAAAGGAAAGGAATCAAGGATTTAGTCTGTCTTTCCCATAAAACTATATTTCAAGATATCAAAAGAGTTGGTAAAGAAAAGTTTCATTATGTAAAAGCCCCAGCTGTTAAATGCAAATAAAATGACAACCACTATTTTGCAACCTCTAATGAAAACCGATCTAGGCCATGGATACAATTGACTACAACAACCATTAGGTGAAAGACGAATGAGGTATTTTTATAACAGGTAGGCTGACAATACCTCATCAGTTTGAACACAACCAAGAGTGGAAGAACTAGACATGATGAAATTCCTGATGTGATGTAGCGGGAAACAGCTTATCGATTTTTTTTCCTGTAATTTACTCTTACAGATGAACCAAATCTTAGTTTAAAAAAACTTCTATATCTAACCTCTGGTAGACAGGACATATAGAGAAGGGGGTGAGAAACATGTTAGGTTTCACAAAGATGCAGTTGACTAAATCCAGTTGTGGCAAATTCATTGCATCAAATGATCTAAGTTTGCCTTTTTTTTTTTAATGAATGGTTTGCAAAAGGGCAGATGAGTGGGATGGCAAGGTTAACTGCTACAGATTGAGACTACAGAAGCATATCTGTCAAATGCAATGTGTGGCCTCTGTTCAGATGCTGATTTGCACGGCCAACTACAAATAAACGTTCTTGAGGAAAATCAGTAAAATCTTCACCTGGACATTAGATAGTATTGCGCACTATCAGGAATTGTTAATTCTGTTATGTTTTAAAATGGCATGTGGATATGTGTTTTTGTTTTGTTTTGAAACTCTCTTTATCTGTTGGAAATACATATTGACACATGTGAAGACAAAATGGTATATTTGGGATTTGTTTTAAAAAAACCCGAAGGAGGCTGAAGCAGTGGCTCAGCAGTTACAGTGCTTGCCTGGCATGCGTGAGGATGTGGGTTCGAACCCCAACACCAACATATACAACAAAGTGTTCAGGCAACGAAAGCCACATGAAAAAAAAAAAAGCCCAAAGTGGGAGAAACCCTGTGCTGTGTGGAAGAAGCATGAAAACTGCAAAAGACAAAATGCTAGTAAGTACTGAGTCCGTGGAAACTCATTTAATTATTCACTCTCCTTTTGTGAATGTTTGAAACTATGTTAAAAACTTTTTAAAGAAAAGTTTTAAGAAGAAGAGAAAGTAAATTAGGACTGGAAAATGAAGCAGCATAAGTTTTAAAAAAAGAAAAACAACTCAAAATTAGTACTGATAAACTACTGACAATGACTTAACACCTTTAGCCTTTAAAGACTTATGATAAGAAGAGAATTTTACTCACCATCCTCATGGTCAAATCTTCCCAAAACAAAGTTGATTCCAATCCAAGCATAAACCCCTAAGTAAGAAACACGAAAGGCCTGGCTTAAATCTCTACTGCTACACCATGTACACACCTCTACCTAGGGCTGCTCTTTTCCTCATTTTCTTGGGAAAAAAGTAATCGTGTGGGGCTGCAGCAGTGACTTGGTGGTTATGGCACTTCCCCAGTATGCACAAGTATGTGTGAGTTCAAACCCCAGCACCATGTACACCACGAAGTCTTGGAGCAATTAAAGCCACATGAAAAGCTAAATAAAAATTATCTCTCTCTTTCTCTCTTTCACTGTCCCTCTCTCTTTAAAATAAAAAAAGTAATCATGGTATTTTACTCTACACTCTTGGTGCATGGATCTTAAACCTTTTGCCTTGTGATCTCCCCTTTTAAATTATTCATATCTTCCAAATTCCTGTCATGAACAGGAATTGATAAACGTTGAAAAATGTAAATCCTGGAATTCTGTTTTCAGGCAAGATGGAGTAAGCACACTTCAGCCTGTCTCCCTATTGGATGCAAATAAACACTCTAGATGAAGTATATGGAGCAGCTTTGTGAGTGGGTACATTGAGAAAGAGATAAGAATTTATTTATTTACAGAGAGAGGATCAATTTTATTTAGTTTTTCATCTGGTTTTCACTGCTCCGACACTTCGTTGCATACGTGGTGCTGGGGTTTGAACTCAGGTCCTCACACATACCAGGCAAGTGCCATAACCACTGAGCCACTGCTCCAGCCCAAGAGACCAGAATTTAAAGCATCCCAAACCAGTAGCGAGTCTCCCATCTTTTTCTCCTTAGACACTGCTTAGACTGCACTCAAAAGCAGCTTGAAATATGAAAGTATGCATCAGGTGTGGCCAGAAAGAACTTTAAGACCTTGCTTTCTGGTCCAAGGGACAGAAAGGGGGACTCTAAAAGTTCAGAAAGAGTGGGAAAAAAATCTCCTGTTTTTTCCCCCCATTACTGTATTCCCTCTTAACTCAGGCAATCCTGTAACAACAGAGGTGCAGTTTGGGTTTGGGTACATACCTAAAACTCTAACGGATGTGAATTCTCCTCTTTGGCCAGAGGAACTATAGCCTCAAGCATGTGGGACAAGTTCATTCTGCTTATTTTTCTCCCTGTGTCCTTCCATCACTTGGCCCTGGATAGAGTTGCAACCATGAGAAGTGCTTCACGGAGTGGGCAAATTAAAAGACTGGTTTTCCGACCAGAGGACCATGAGAGCAAGCTCCAGGGAAGCATAAAGCATCAGGGTCATGGTGAGTAAATCTGGACTCACCTCCAAGCTACACAAGCATGGATCTGACCCCAAACAATACACCAAAGTCATTTAGAACTGACCCACAGGACAGGCCACTGTCCAGGCTCTAGACTATTGCTGGCTGACGCACATGGGACAAGTCCAAATAGCAGTGTCAAGTCTGAATATGAGTCTCAGCCCACAGAAGGTGGGTAAGAACTTGAGATTGAACTTATCAAGTTGATTGTCTACTAAAATAAAAATATCAATGCTTTCTTTATGATTTAAATAAGATCCAGAGTCTTTCTAATATTCAAAATGTCCAATATACAACATAAAATTACTTGGCATAAAAAGAACCAGGAAAATCTCAACTTGTAAAGGATAGAACAATCCAAAGATGATAACCCTGAGATGACAAATGCATTGGAATTATGAGGGCTGGACCGGTGGCTCAGTGGTTACGGCACTTGTCTGGCGTGTACGAGGACCTGGGTTTGAACCCCAGCACCACACACACAACTAAGTGTTGGATCAACAAAAACCTGATGAAGAACTCAATAAAATTGATATCTCTCTCTCTCTCTCTCTCTCACTGTTGTCCCTCTCTCTAAAAAAAAGAAAAAAAGGAAGAAATATGAGTAGTCTTACAATGAATAAAGAGACAGAAAATAGATTAAGAAGAAATTGCAAATTTTAGGATTGTAAAATGCGACACTAAAATTTAAAAAGGGAAATCCTTTCCCTCCTCCTTTTTAAGAAATGGAGACAATTCATCATACTGCCTATATCTGGACAACTCTGCCCCAAAATACAAACCCAATAGCATAAGCATTTAGGGTAGTATCAAAATTGCACAGTAACTTCAATAAAGGGAAAGTCTGTAACAAAACAAAAGTAACTAATCCTGATCTTTCCCTGAAATTACAGTTTCCCCTTAGTATAATCATTTGCTCTCTGTTCAAATTTGGCAAACTCCATACAACACCCAGAACTATACGTTTTTAAAAGTGCAATTAGCTAACCAAAGATTCATTTGGAATCATCATTAAATACTAATAAAGTCTAAGCACAGTGCTTAGTACTAAATTAAAACCAAATGTAAATCTATGATTTTGAGAAACAGCAGAACAAAACAGGTACCCATGCGGAATACAAAAATAAACTGCATGGCACAATCAAGAACATTCTTGACAGGAAAATAAAGACCAGATATATAAAGCAATCCTGAACACCTCCCAGAGAGCCTAGGCCATGGCTGGCTGAGAAGTGACCCAGCTGCACCTGTCAAGGCCCATACCTTCCTGTTTCCCAGAGATCACTTCTGCCTGAGACTGTGAAAAGAGGAAATCAAACTCCAGCGGTAAATCTTTCACTAGGTCAGCCAAGATTGCCAACTGCTTCCTGCAAAAAAAGAACAAAAACCCAAAAGTTAATCATTACCTCTCTTCTCAAGAGGTCGAGGTGGGAGGATCACTTGAGCCCAGGAGTTTGGGGCCCACCCCGGGCAACATGAGAAGATCCCATCTCCTAAAGAAAACACAAAACAATACAACCCCTCTTCTCACACACTGCCTCAATTTGTCCTTCTAGGAGGTCTTGTTAGGATGTCACTGTTCACCTATCTCATCCACTTGTCCAGCACTGATTTCACTTTGATTTCAGAAGTTTAAATTGCCTCCAAAGTTCACTCCTACATTACAGGCAATATAGTTAATAGTAATACTTTCCCCTATGGAACATTGTAACTCAAGTACTGCTAAAAAATGAGACTAGTTCTCTGCCCCACAGAGGGTGAGTGTGAATAGGCTACAGGAAACTGCAGCAGTCTCATAATCCATAAGATGGATGTTATTACATTATTACTAAATATTATGTATGAAAGCCTCAGATCTGACATAATACAGAAACAATGCTCACACCATCTCCTAAGAAGTACTGTTAGTTCCACAGGCTTTTATGTAATCCTTAACTTTTTAATCTTTTCCATATTTAGGGGTTGATTTTTTTTTCAGGGCTGAGGACCATACTCAGGGCCTTGAGCATACTAGGCAAGTGCTCTGCCACTGAGCTAAATCCCCAACCCCTGATTTTTTTTTTTTAAAGAGAGGGACAGTGAGAGAGAGAGAAAGAGAATCAATTTTATTTAGTTTTTCTGTGGCTTTCATTGCTTGAACATTTTGTTGTGTATGTGGTGCTAGGGTTCGAACCAGCATCCTCCCACATGCCAGGTAAGAACCAAAACTGCTGAGCCACTGCACCAGCCCCATGTTTTTTTAAATTTTTAATAGCAAATTAAATTGATAACTGTTGAAGTTGGGTGGTAGTTAAAATGGAGACTTCTACTGTTCTCTTTACTTTTATATACATTTGAAATTTTCCACAATGTTTTTCAAATACCACCCAGTAATTCCTTTGTAATTTTCTTAAGGGCATTTCTACTACAAAATAAAAGAGAAATAGAAAAAATTCCATTAGATCCTTGGCAAAGAAATAAAATCAAGTGCTAATAAGTTTAAAACATAGCCCAGGTAATTCAACTTCATATTGAATGCCTCTCACAAATGCTAATAAAATAGCAAACATTAATCATGCAAAACAGGTTCGTGTAGTGACAGCCACGCTTGTGTCAACAGCTAGCGTGGTCTTAGAGGTAGCACATTTCACTAAGCCTAGAACAGATGTCTACATTACTCAGAGAAGTGATCAGAAAACAAGTATAAAAGAAGAAAAGGAAAAAAATTTTGAAGTTCTTAAGATAAAATAAATACTAAAATTCAGAGCTTCCACACTGATAGCTAACATCACAGACAAGCAGAGTGATGCCAAGGTACATAGTGGGCTTCCTTTGCTGGAAACTCCCTTGAGCAAGGCAATGCCGGGCACTGCCAGGATGAGGCGATTGTCTCCTTTCCTCCAGACGCACAAAAAGTGGCCAAACCCCTGACCAGCTCCGCTACCCAACCCTGCTGGCTCTGCCTTTTCGACCTCCAAGTCAGCTTTTGCTCTGGCCTTTCCCCCCGTCGTTGGTTGTGAGCCCTTTGGCCATTCTCAGACTGTGATGTGGCATTCTCATCTTGTGTCATCTTCTCAGGGTTTCAGAAAATTTTAAACAATGTAAATATTACCTGTGTCAGAAACAAACATTCTAAATTGCATGCACGGTATGATTACAACTTCAAAGAAATTGGGGCTGGAGTGGTGGCTCAACGGTTGAAGCACTTGCCTGGCCTGCATGAGGACTCAAGTTCAAACCCCAGCACCACGTACAATGTCGGAGAAGCAAAGGCCAGATGGAAAAATAAGCAAAAATGGATTCCCTCTCTCTCTCGCTGTCCCTCTCTTAAAAAGAAAAAAAAAGCAATTGCATAGAAATTACATATACATGTGCAAAAAGAAGGAATCAGGACAAAACAAAACAGTTTGGACAGTAGGACTGTAACATTTTTATTTGATTTGGTCTACTTTGAAGATTTCCTTTAGTGATATAAGGTTACAGCTATAATATTTAAAGTTTGGTTTTAAATTTAAAAACAAGATTAATCTTTTAAAAGACTAAGATACATGTTGAAGGAGACAAGGAACCAGAAGACCTCTCATGTTGACAAATAGCTATACAAAAATAATCTGCTTCTCTACAGTATATCAGACAGCAAGCCACTAATTATGAGTCTAAACAAGAGGAAAGAAGTGTGGACACACGTGACGCTGTCTGGCAGGTCCAGCATAAGCAGAGGGAGCGAGCCCTGTATGTATGGCTGAGGATTTTCTTGTTGTTTTAAGGAAAGAAAGGCCAAGTATAAAACTGAAATTGTGGAAAAGGGAACTGCTATTTACCAAAGGAAAATATCTAAGCTACTAAGAAACGCCTGAGGTCTATGAGACTACAAACATTCCTGGAGCCTGGGTTCTAAAGTTAAGGTTGGCAATGATCTCATTACTGTGACACTAAAGCACAGGAAACAGAGCAAAATTAAATAAATGGTACTATATCAAACTTAAAAGTGTTCACATAGCAAAAGAAACAGTCAAAAGAGTGAATAATCAAGCTCCAGAATGGAAAAAATACTTGGGAAATGCATATCTGATAAGGGATTAATCTCTAAAACATAAAAGTACTCTTAAAACTCAATAGCAGCAGGGCTGGAGTGGTGGCTCAGTGGTTGGAATGCTTGCCTAGCATGTGTAAGGACCAGGGTTTGAGCACCACATACACAACCACGTGTCTAAGGAAACAAAGGCCAGATGGAAATATAAATAAAATTCTTTCTCTCTCCTTCTTTAAAAAAAAAAAGAAAGGAAAACTAAATAAAGTTGA
Organism: Aplodontia rufa; assembly: GCA_004027875.1. Classification (NCBI taxonomy): domain Eukaryota; kingdom Metazoa; phylum Chordata; class Mammalia; order Rodentia; family Aplodontiidae; genus Aplodontia; species Aplodontia rufa. Next base: position 98,270 of record PVKS010003126.1, on the reverse strand, counting down.
TTTTCTCTTTCTCCCTCTGTCTCTTTAAAAAACAAAACAAAACAAAACCCAATAGCAGGGGCTGGAGAGGTGGCTCAGCAGAAGAGCACTTGCCTGGCATGCACGAGGACGCAGGTTTGCACCCCAACACCACATACACAATGAAGTGTCAGAGCAACAAAAGCCACATGAAAAACTAAATAAAACTGATTCTTTCTCACACTCTCTCTCTCTCCTTAAAAAAAATAAAAATTAAAAAATATATGGCACTCTGTGTGTGTGTGTGTGTGTGTGTGTGTGTATGTACACATATATGCATGCAGACATCTAATGGAATAATGTTCAGCCTTTAAAAAGATGGAAATTCTGCAATAAGTTCATTTTATGTTAAGGGAAATAAATGAGCATAAAGTTTCACTTAAGCAAGATAATAAGCTCTAGAGAACTGTGCAAAACCATATAGTCAACGACAGGTATCATACACTTAAATATTATCAACACAATAAAATAGAATAATAAAAAAAAAAAAAGTTCAGGGCGCTCTCTCCGATCAGTGCCCATAATAAGTGGAGGTGTCAAAGGGTAAAAATCATGAGGAGGGGTCAATATAAGCTCTTCTTCCTCCTCTAATGCAGGAAAAAGGTAAGAAATCAGGCTGAACACCTGAGGTCAAGTGGAAAAGATTTGGGTAAATGGCTGGAGCTGAGAAAACTGGTCTAAAGCAATGGAAACTGAGCTTTGTGTATCAGTAAGAGGAGGGGCTTACCAGTCACCAGGACCCAGGCAGAGTAAAAGAAAGGGCATTCCTACCCTAGCTCCCCCACTAGCCCTTACCAGGTATCCAGTTCCTCAGGATACACTCCTACTACCCTTAGGTAACTAAGTTCTCCCTCCAGGTGCTTATGATTCAGATTTATCACCATCACCACCGTGCCCAACCCTCAATCCAAATTCAGAATCCCGGTGGCCATCTCAAACGGATACTGATCCCAAACAAGCATGAAGATGTGAGCAACCAATTGCTCAGTAACTGGGTACAGGGGTGGCTCTGTTCTGTTTCTGTGCAAGGGATCTCCTCACACTACCTGTAGACTCTGCACGGTGTACCCACAACCATTTCCAGAAGGGGAACCACAGAAGGCGATGAGTGAAATCGGCCTTTCGTCCCCAGCCACCCAGACCCCATGTCGCACCTCTCGGGGAGAAGCCTCATGCCCGCTGTGCAGAGGATGTACAGGGGCGTCTCCTTGTGCTTCTTCACAGGCACGTGAGCAGCAGCGAAGCTCAGCAGAGGACGAAGGTAATCGCTGGCATGTTCAGGAGTGTCTGCCATTGCAGAGATTCCTTAAGTAAAATAAGACACTTCCCTTAAAAAGCAGATCACAATAGACTCAGAAAACTGACATCCCGGAACATTCTGCTGAAGGCCCTGTGTATTTATTTATCTGAAAGGAGGACAACAATGGAACACCTAGACTCCCACCAAAAACATATATATATGTATATTCTTTCTCCCCCTTATCTTCTCTCCTCTCTTATGCCTACAGCAAATAAAAGAGATCAACAACCAAATATATTCTGATTAGTACCTGGCTTGATTTTTTTAACCACGGGCTGGCTGTTGCGGTCTCTCATCTGTTTGATATCCAGCAAGTCATGGGGGTTTCCATTATGTCTTGGCCAGAAATAAACAAAAATCCGGGAGCCACTGCTGCCACAGTCCACCACAAGTCCATAATTCAGATTTGGGTCTTCAGTGTCTGTAGCTTCAAGATCCCCGACCCGAGCCAGATACCTGAACAGGGCAGAGAGAGTAATCAGCCAGGTCCGTGAGAGGCATCGCTGTCTGTTCACGAGTCTTCGCTAATCACCCAAAGGTGCTAAGCATGGAGGCCCACAAGTCCTAATGAACCAATGGAACAGTACTGGCCAGGTTTACTGCTGTAGAGGAGGCAGCAGCTGGCTGACTTGCCTAGAGGCCAATGGAATTAGGTAGCTAACACCCCCACCACACCCCCACATGTTTAGGGCAGTCCGGCTACTGACTGGGCTAACTAATCTTTTACCAAGCACTGAAGAACTTGTAGGTCAGAATAAACTTCTGAGTTTTGTTGTTATAAGCCACTAAATTTGAAGGTGGTTTGTTATGCACATTAGATAACTATGATCACCGTTTCTTTTCAATTCATCTTTTTAATATACAAGCACAAAGAATACTGCAGAATGATTATCACTTAATGTGTGTGTGGTAGTGATATTTTTTACTGTTTTGTTCTTTGCACTTACATTGCTAGAATTTCATTAGTAAAAAATGTATCCCATAAAAACATTACTCTTTTCTACAATCTGTTTTTTTAAAGAGAGACTGAGAAAGAAAGAACCAATTTTATTCATTTTTCTATCTGGCCTTCGTTTCTCTGACACTTAGTTGTATATGTGGTGCTGGGGTTGGAAGCCGGGTCCTTGCGCATGCCAGGCAAGCACTCCAACCACTGATCCACTGTTCCAGTCCCTCTTTTCTACAATCTTTAAAATTATTTTTTAGATATAAAAAGAATATAAAAACAAATGCCTGTGTACCCATCAAATAGCTTAAAAATAAAACAATGCACTCTTTTTTTTTTTTTGCAGGGGGTGGGAGGTGGTAGGACCAGGGATTGAACCCAGGGGCACTCAACTACTGAGCCACATCCCCAGCCCTTTATATTTTGAGACAGGGTCTCACTAAGTTGCTTAGGGGCTCACTAAGTTGCTGAGGCTGGCTTCAAACTTGCGGTCCTCCTGCCTTAGCCTCCTGAGTCACTGGGATTACAGTCGTTCACAACCATGCCCAGCAAAAAAAAAAAAAAAGAAAGAAAACAAAGAGTGCTTCTAGGCACCAGCACATTAGTACTTTATGTTGGGTTTTTTGGTGTTTTATTTTTTCCTACAGATGCTCATTTCATGACACTTGGCTGACAGACAGCAGGAAGGTGAAACAGGTGAAGGTGTTAGCATCAAACACACCAAGTTCGAGCCTCCCCCGTCACTTCCTATGCTGTGCAACCTTTAGCAACTTTCCTAATTTGTCTCGGTTTCCTCATCTGTAAAATCATGAGAATTAAGAGTATCTACAAGGGGCTTGCAGAGGAGGGTAGCTCGGTGTTACAGTGTGTGCTTAGCATACGTGAGGACATTTGATCCCCAGCACTGAAAAAACACATTTTAAAATTTTTTAAGAAGAGTATCTACCCTCAGAGAAAACGCATGCTGAACAGTCAGCGGCCGCTGCTTGGCTGCTGCTACTGTGGTTAACTGTGGTTAACTGTGGTTAACAGCAGAAGACTCTGGAGAAAAGGGCTGTAAGCACAGAAAGAAGAGCTGATAAAATGCTTCAGAGCTCTGAGGCTTTGATTAGTATTAAAATTCCCTCCGAACCTGAGGGCTCCAAAAGTGTAAGTATCACTGCTCTCATTCAAAAAGGACATACTGTGGGGTACACAGATTATAATTTTGTTTTGTAGATTCCCTGGATTGCGCTAATACTTGTCTGAATACATCCCCTGAGAGCTAGGCTGCATAGTTTTCCAAGTATTATAACTAAACTCCCTTCCTTATCTGTGTCCTGCTCTCCAACATCGTCTTTGGAGCTAACTCCGAAAGCTCAAGAGCTTTGCACAGAACCCCAGCAAATAGAATACGTGAAGCCTAAAGCCTTGCAGGGCTTCTTTAAAAAGAAAAAATTCAACTTTACACCCACAAAAGGGACCCATTCAAGTGATTGGCTTGAAGTGTGGGGTATCATTAGCTTCAGCGGAAATCCACTTAAAATCAGAACATTAAGTCACATGTCACATCCCTCAGACCAATCTAGCCTATGTTTATTGGTGATTCCACATTGCTATGCAGACCACTGATTTCTCCCTTTGGGAGTAAAGCAAATGTAGGGGGGAAAAGAGCATTTAGAAATAGTTCTGAAATCTAGACAGGCATGGCACACCTGTAATCCCAGCAGCTCGGGAGGTTGAGGCAGGAGGATTGCAAGTACAAAGCCAGCCTTAACAAGGCCCTGAGCAACTTATTGAGGTCCTGTCTCTAAATAAAAAACAGAGATGGAGTGGTGGCTCATCAATTCTGGTGCTTGCCCGGCATGTGCGAGAACACAGGTTCGAACCCCAGCACCACCTACACAACTAAGTGTTGGAGTGACAAAAGCCACATGAAAAACTAAAATTGATTCTTTCTCTAAAAATAAATAAATAAATAGAAATGGGCTGGGGATGTGGCTCATGGATTATGCGACCCTGGGTTCAATCCCTGTCACACACACACAAAAAAAGAAAAAGAAATAGTTCTGAAATCAAAAAGAGAAACTGAGTACTTATCATATTCTACAATGCAAAATACATTTTTAAAAAATAAGAATACATGGGCTGGAGCAGTGGTTCAGCAGTTACAGAGCTTGCCTGGCATACGCAAGGACACAGGTTTGAACCCCAGCACCATGTACACAACGAAGTGTCAGAGCAACAAAACCCACATGAAAAACTAAATAAAAATGATTCTCTCTCTCTCTCTCTCACTGTCCCTCTCTCTTTAAAAATAAATAAATAAATAAGAATACAAATTTGTGCTTTAATATAATGCCATAGATTACTGCATCAGGCAGGGTAAGGTAGAAGTTTTTCCTGGATCTAAAAGGGGAGTTCCTGGAAATGTAGCAGGTAGTATAAATCTGTTTACATGCTAAAAAGTTTACAAACCTAAAATTCCCATTTTACTACGTACCCTCCCAAACTAATCAAATTACAGGCTTATCCTGGGTTCAGAATCCAGCAATCATTCATAACAACTCTTCTATCACACAAAAGCTGTCCCAAGTCTAGGCTCAAGCTACAGAACTCTTGGAAATGCTGACCACACTACAGGCCACAGATTGAAGCAAAACTGACAAGATAATGCGCCTCCAGCCCCAAGTGGCTTTTCCCTTCCCATCACAGCAGTCTTTTTACTTCAAATGCTTCACAGATCTTTGCTGACCTTCTCCAAAAATCACCCCCTCTACTTCCCTTCACCAAGATTCCAGATTCCACCCCTTCCTGCTTACTGAATCACTTTTCTCGAGAACATGGGTTTTCAGGACTCCTTTATATTGTTAAAAATTATTGGACATCCAAGAGCTTTTGTATACATCTCTCTACATTCAGTATATTACAAAACAAAATTTTTAAATATTTGCTCATTCTTTTAGATAAAACAATAAATTCATTACATATTAACATTTTATATTATAAATAGATTATATTTTCTAAAACAAAAAGCAGCTGGGAGATGGGAAGAGTGGTACTATTTCATTGTTTTACAAATGTTTTCAGTGCCTAGATTAATAGATAACAGCTAGATTCTCATATTTGCTTCTGTGTTCAATATGTTATGTAATTTTGGTTGAAATATTCGTGAGAAAATCCAGCCTCACACATATTGTTGGAAAAGGAGATCAGCACTTAAAACTTAAAAAAAAAATTAATGCTGGGGATTGAACCAAGGGCCTTTAGGCAAGTGCTCTGCCATTAAGCTACATCCCCAGACCAAGAAGTATCTCAATAGCACTCAGATCACTGGGGCTATTTTTTGACACTACTCTATAACTCAAAGCAAGTAGCATTTCTTTTCTCTCTTCTTTAGAGAAAGTCAATTTTTTATTCATCTTTTTTTTCCTCTCCACTGAATTGTACATGTGGTGCCAAGGATCAAACCTGGGTCTGCACACATGCCAGGCAAGCACTCTTCCACTGAGCCACCTATCCAGCCCACAAGTAGAGTTTCTTAAAGATCAGTTACAATGGAAAACTGAAACCCTATTGAAGAACTTTTCATGTTCCGCTAAATTAAAATCTATTGGTTTATCTGGATACAGTGGCTCAGGATTGCAGGCTAGCTTCGGCAACTCAGTGAAATCCTGTCTCTAAATAAATAAATAAAACTAATAAAAAGGTCTAGGGATGTATCTCAGCGGTAATGTGCCTCTGGGTTCAATCCCCAGTTCCAAAAAAAAAAAAAAAAAAAAAATCAAAAAACAAAAAAACAAACCTCCTGCCTTTGAGTGGCTTTTACCCAAGCATGATTTTGTAACATCAGATACTGGAAAACACTGATTCACTGAATTATGCAAATCTTGGAAAGCTGTCAAATTTAAAACTACAGAGATAAATTTTCCAAAATTCTAATTTCCCCTTGGAAGTTCTAATATTATCATTGGCAATAAATACTGACCGTTGTTTTCTTCTTAATAAAACACTTCATTTTCCTTTCTCTCTTTCTCTTTCTCTCTTTTTTTGGAGGGCGATACGAGGGATTGAACCCAGGGGCACTTGACCACCGAGCTACATCCCCAGCCCTTTTTATTTTTTATGTTGAGACAAGGTCTCACTAAATTGCTGAGGCTGGCCTCAGACTTGGAATCCTCCTTCCCCAGCCTCCTAAGTCACTGGGATTACAGGCATGCACTACTGTGCCCAGCTACTTCACTTTCAAGAAAATGTCTATGAAATATCCAGCTCTGAACACTATAATTTTTCTATCAGTCCTTTCCAGTAAAAATTGTGTTCTATGGTGAAAGCAACTAGGTTTAACCCATAACTCAACTGCACAAGTTACTTTTATCAAGACAACTATGGTATGCGGAACTGCTTAATGCCTACTTCTCATCCAATCCCAAAGCACATTAAAGAGACATTACACGGAACTGAGTTTTTCCCCACTGTAAGTGTGTGATAATGAATAATACAGTAACTACTAGTACAATTTAGTGCCTCTATCTATTTATGCTAAGGCACCACCAATTTTACTCACCAATGCTTTTAGACCATCAGAACAAATGTCAAGTCAGTTGAAATAAGCAAATTACTTGGCAATGATCTAGAGGTAGAAGCAACCCAAGTGCCCCAGCAGATGAATGGATAAACAAAATGTGCTATGAACATAAAATGGAATGTTGTTCTTCTTTAAAAAGGAAGGAAACCCTTTCATGTTCTACATGGATGAAACTTCCTTAGGCACACTGTGCCAAGGGAAATACCAGTCCTAAAAAGATAAATACTGTATCATTCCACTTACATGAGGTATCTAAAGTGGTCAAATTCATAGAAGTAGAAAGTAAAATAGTGGGGACCAGTGGCCGGCAGGAAGAAGAAAAGGGAAGTTGTTTAATGAGTATAAGGTTTCGGATTTGCAAGATGAAAAAGTTCTGGGAACTGTTTCACCACAATGTAAATACAGGTAACACAGCTGAACTGTACACTTAAAACCGCTTAAGATAAGCAGGGCATTTTGGTACACACCTATAATCCTAGTAATTCAGGAGCCTGAAGCAGGAGGATTACAAGTTTAAGGCCAGCCTCAGAACCCTGACTCAGAAAAAAAAATAAAAAGTGCTGGGGAAGTAGTTCAGTAGTAAAGTGCTACTGGGTTCAATCCTCACTACAGAAAAATAAATAAATAAAATAAAATAGGTGAAGATGATAAACTTTATGTTTTTTACCACAATAAAAAAGTAAATGAAATCTTAATATTATTATGGAAAGAGTTTTGGCCTCACAAAGTCCTGGAAAGGGTCTCAAGGACCACCAATGTTCGGTAAGTACTTGTCAACTTTTTCTCTCTTAACATCCATCTGCTTTTCTACCTGTTCCTTCCCTTTTCCTGTCTCCTTTGGCATGGTTTCCAAGTCCTAAGAAGCTATCTGTTATAATATCCACAATGACTTGAAAAGGCCTCTTTCTTCTGTTCTAAGTGGTAGCATGTCGTTATTCCCTTTGAGTAGTATATTCAATATAGCACCAAAGATTTCTTTCACATTTGTTTGTTTCGCCTTTCCTAGGATTATCAGTTTCTCAAGAGCAGGTACCTTATCTGCAGTACCTTGATGATGTCACGGTGTTCCTCACATTTCTCTGCCCAAGACACGTATCAATCAATATTCACTGGTTTGGTCTAGAGCTCACAGTGTGGAGTTGCTGGTTTGTCAATAACTCCTCCACGTCTTGTACAGCTGGGATATTCCTAATTGATTGGTCTTTTAGAACATTTCAATGGCTTTCCAAAGTATCTTGTTATGCTTTCTCATTTCTGCCAAAATAAGCAACTTTACACCTCTGATTTTGGTGCAACTTAACTTTGCTTTCTCTTCCTGTAGAAGTCTTCATATACAACGGCAAAAAATTTCAGCTGACATTAGATCACAAGGCATAAAGAAAGTGCCAGATGGCATTTCTGCTGTGTCCCAGTTGATTCTTTGATCAGTCACTTGCAGAAAGCAAGAAGTCTCCATTTTTCTTGTTCTGCATACAAATGAGTAACTGAAGAACAGTTTCCACCTCTGGGAGTTAACAGAATTAGCTCTTTCTGGAACTCTGGCCCCTTAGGACCTCATCAATCTTCTTACACTCTTCAACCACCTGACAGTCTTCCTCTCTCTGGGCTCCTAACACCAGTGGATAACTCGTCCTGTCCTGGATTTTTCCATGTATGATTTGCAGTCCAGGCCTTGGTCATTATGTTCAATCACCTGCACTGCTGGACGTCCCTGCTTTGCTAATGCCACACTAAACCAATCTCTAAAAGAGGACCTAAACCTCAAGAGAAAAGTTCCAAAAGCTTTGGAAATCCCTCCCATCCACATTCCCAAGAGAGGTCCTATTCTCCATAATTCATCCACTCTCCCTCATGTCAAATACATACACACATTCTCTCTCTCTCTTTGAGAAACATGATTTCCTGACAGTCACTGCTGAGTCAATGAAAAGAAAGTTACCCACAAATACATCACCCCAAATAGAACTGGAACACAAGCTTTTCACCATTATCCTAAAAGCATTAACAGCATTAGTGCCGTAACTGACCAAACCATTACCTAGCTCACAAAATCAACACTAATTATACCTCCTTCAGAGTTCAGAGAGGACTCGGTGATGTGCCAAAAGTCAATAAATGGGTCCCCATCAGTATGGGCCTACCAGCTCTTTGTTAAATGTTATACTTTTCAACCCCGTTCATGACTAAGAATCAAATATAATGACATTATTGCTAAAGTAACTGTGCTTGAGTGATGATTGTAATACATATTCTGAAAAACATTTGGTAAGGTTATTGCTTACCTCCTAACAAGATTAATCAGAGCAGGAAGGAATATTTATAATTTAAAGCCCTGCTTATAAGCACTAGAAACACCATTAAGATCAAGCAAATGAATGAATGTGGGAATTGATGCTTTCAGTCGCATCAGCAAAACTCTTCGAATTACCCTACGTAAGAACACTGCTGGGTGCAGCAGTGCACGCCTGGAATCCCAGAGGCTTGGGAAGGTGAAGCAAGAGGATCCAAGTTCAAGGACAGCCTCAATAACTTAGTGAGGCCCTGTCTCAAAATAGAAAAATAAAAAGGGCTCAGATATAAGCTCAGTGATACGAGTAACCCTGGGTTCAATTTCCAGCACACACACAAAAAATCTTAATTTTATCTACATATCCTAAAGCTTACCATTTTTATTCTAACCAAAAGTAATGCCCCTGTCTGACTTGCTTAAAACAGAATTAAAGCCCCTAAGGAAGGCCAGTACTGAGCTAATCACTGACACACAACCTCTCATTCAGCTATTCCCAGATGTCAAAGGAACATGAAGGTGCCACCTTTCCACAGCTACGAGTCTCCAGAATAATTCAAACAGATAAAATTTTACTCTAATGAAGATAGTAGTGAGGATACTGAAAAATAAACAATATTAACAGTAAGGTTAGAAAACACATGCTAAATATACAGAACATTTGGTAAGAACAGCTCACCAATTGTCTGATACAACCTATATACATACTAGGCATGCTCCTTACACCAAAAAAAAGTTTTAACAATTTACCCAGCACCCAGGGCAGTGCCTGAAGCACGATAGACTTAACAGTGTTCGATAGAACTTTCTGAAAAGATGGGAATATTCTCTATCTGCACTGTCCAATATGACAGCCACTAGCTAAATTTGGTCACTGAACACTTGAAATGTGTCCAGTACAAATAAACCGAATTTTGTGCTTTATTTCAACTTAAATTACCACCCATAGGTAATGGCTACTTATTAGATACCATAATGTAGATATTCAGTGATATTTGTTAAGTGAATAGATGAAAGAATAAACATGTAAATTTTAAGTCTGAATTAATCATTGGAGCATGTCTGATAACACATGCTAAATAAATAATTGATTGAAATACACATCTAACACAAAGATTCTTAAAAGCATAGCACTCTTACACATATGTGGGAGCAGGGCATGCATGAGAAATCTCTACTTTCAGCTCCAAAGAGCTAGAAAACCTTAAAATGTTCTAAAAGTAAAATCCATTGGAAAAACAAAACACAGCTTCAGTGTCTACTCTTACTGACAGTTCACACTGTTCACCTTTACCTAACCTCTTGTTTTCTCCTTCCAGAAGCAATATGGCGTGCATTCACAATTAGAAAAAAAAACCAGGTGCAGTGGCATATGCCTGAGAATCACAAGTTCAAAGCCAGCCTCAGCTACTTAGCAAGGCCCTGCCTCAAAATAAGAAAATAGAAAGGGTTGGGGATGTGTCACAGTGATTGAACGCCTCTAGGTTCAATCTCTGATACTAAAAAAATAAAATAAAATTCTGGTTTTGAAACTACTGAAGGTAAAAACACAAAGGCTTCCAAAGTCCTGAATCATATGACCTGAGAAGAGATGTTAAATGCTAAACTCTCCACCAATAGCTGAAAAGAATTCAAATTAAAATGTTTTCAATACAAAAATAATTATTTTTGAAACATTAAATTCTTCCATACATATTAAGACACAAAAAAATACAACATTCAAGAGAAACTACGATGTATAACTGAAGAAATGCTTTTGGGGCTGGAGCAGCGGCTCAGCGGTATCACGCTTGCCTGGCATGCATGAGGACTGGGGTTCGAACCCCAGCACCACATACACAACTAAGTGTCAGAGCAACAAAAGTCAGATGAAAAATTAAGTAATATTGATTCTCTCTCTTTCACCCTCCCTCTCTCTCTGTAAAAAGAGAGAGAGAGAGAGAGAGAGAGAGAGAGAGAGCGCTTTTTCTTTGAGCTAGGAATTGAACCCAAGGTCACTTAACCACTGAACCATATCCCCAACCCTCCCTTCCTCCCCCCTCCTTCCTTCCTTCCTTCCTCCCCTCCTTCCTTCCTTCCTTTATTTATGTATTTATTTCAGTTTTATTTTGGGACAGGATCTGGTGAAGCCTTAGGGCCTTGCTAAGTTGCTGAGGTTGGTCTTGAATTTATAATCCTCCTGCCTCAACTTCCTGAGTCACTGCAAATTACAGGTGCGTGCCATTGTGCCCAACTCAGAAACACCTTATTTATTGAGAACACAGAAAAATGAACGTGAAGTACCTCTAGGCATAGCTTCCTGATCAAAGGTTTCCAAACCTGCTCCTGTGAAGACACCTGTAAAGGTGTTCCCGGAAGCACAGCACACTCTGTGCAGCACCACAAAACACTGATAAAAATGGCATTGTGTAAGAACACTTTATGTAGGAAAAAAATACGGTTATACTGTATTTGTATGTAATACAAAAACCACAACTACAAGCACCTGCCTTAAAAATTATTTTAAGCTATTGAACTAAGGTGATTGGTTTTTCCATTAATTCATAGTTATTTGCTTAATCATTTTATCATAAGCTGGCCCTCACCAGTGCTTAAATAGTAGCAGCTGCCACACAAAATAAATTAGAGAAGCAAAATTTTAAATGGAGAAAATGCCGCCCATTATTTTCAGTGTATACTCTCAGGGCTGAAAAAGGAATTAGAGAACAGAACATTATTTCAAATAATATACTAGGGCTAACAACTGATTAGTCAATCAATGCACCAGATGGTCCTAGATGTTTTACTCTTTCAATTCAAATGACAGGAATATGAAGCAGCCACTTATGCTTCCCTTTTCTTATACATAAAGAAAATGAGATTCCAAGACTTATAAGGCAATGCCCACATCACCAGACTAGCAACGATTAGGTCTGATTAGCTCTAAAATTAACCTTCTTTACCCCACACAATACTTCCCCTCGTAAATACAACTAACCCTACATCAAATGGCTCTCAACCCGGGCTGCATATATTAGAATTCTCTCAACAAGACACCCCACTGTTTGCATTTGGTAATGGTCCCCAAGAGACTTAGATATGCAAAGACTAAAAATCAATTATTTAATGTCAATATTAACATAAATTATTAGACTATGTAATAAAACAGCTTTAATAGAAAACATAGAACTATTTACCACTATAGAAATTGTCTGTAGAAATTTTGAGTTATTGGAGCTGGAATGGTGGCTCAGCGGTTACAGTGTTTGCCTGGCAAGTGAGGACACGAGTTCAAACCCCAGCACCACATACACGGTAAAGTCTTGGAGCAACAAAAGCCACATGAAAAACTCAATAAAATTGATTCTCTCTGGCCCTCTCTTTTTCTCCCTCTCTCTCCCTCTCACTGTCCCTCTCTCTTTAAAAAAAAAAAAGAAAGAAATTTTGAGTTATTGAGTCCATTTTAAATAAATTTCCTATTTCCTCATTCTCAAGACGTCAGATATTACCAATTATTACCATCAGTGTGCCTGCATCTACTGACACACACCACCCCACTTGCACCATTCTAATGAGATGGTCTCTGCTATATTAAGAGAGAACCATACAGCCAGGCGCAGTGGCACACCACTGCAATACTAGCAAATCGGGAGGCTGAGTCAAGAGGATCACAAATTCAGAGCCAGCCTCAGCAATTTAGCAAGGCCCTAAGCAACTTAGTGAGATCCTTTCTCAAAATAAAATATAAAAAGGGCTGAGGATGTGGCTCAGTGGGTAAGTGCCCCTGGCTTCAATCACTGTACCAAAAAAAAAAAGGAGAAAGAGAGAGAACCATATAGGCTGGAGGGGTGCCTCAGCGGTTACAACACTTGCCTGGCATGCACAAGACCCAGGTTGGATCCCCAGCACCACACACACAACTAAGTGGAGGATAAACAAAAAAACCAGATGAAAAAAGTAAAATTAACTCTCTCTCATTCTTCTCTCTAAAAATATAAATAAATAAATAAATAAAAGAGAACCATATGAATTAAAACTGTATGTACAAGAAAAGCAAACAGATTTTATGTAACAGCCTGTCTTAACAGTAAAATACATGTACTTTTAGGAGATGAGCTTATGATATCAAGTTTGGTTACTCATGGGCCTTTTCTGATTCTTAACTTTATTCCTGATTCTTACCTTTGTACAGTTTCCAATTCTTTGCTCCTGATTCTACACAGCTACACATAAACTATTAGCTCACTGGGGAAAAATTACTCCTTCAAGTCTGTCTCTGTAATAAATTCTGAGTTCAGAAGCCACGTTTTATTCATCTTTGTACCCCAGTGACTAACAGTGTCACGTAACAGCAAGCTCTCAGCAAATGTTTACCTCCCACATGATTCATGGAGGCTGCCATGAAGTTTAATGAGATATGATAATCTGTGACAATATGTACATAACCTTTTGCTAATAACAATGAGTTCTAGGCTACGTGGCTGCTGGATGCCGTGCAAGAGCTTCACAGGGTATTAACACTTTGGTAGTCTGGGTGTTCCTCAGCTCTGCACCCCTTTCAATTAATTCAAACTGACAAGTATTTATTGGATCAAGTCACTTGGCATACAGTGGTAGTAAGTACCAACTACTGAATCAGGGTCTGAGGGTGTAGCGGGGCAGAGGGGGGGGATAGCCAGTGGAATAATGTTTGCCTAGCATGCACAAGGCCCTGGGTTTGATCCCCAGTAGTGAGAAAGAATGAAAGAATGAAAGAAAGAAAGAAAGAGAAAAGAAAAGAAAAGGATGGATGGATTAAAAAGAAAGGAAAAGAAAAGAAAGTATTTAATCACTCTGCCTCCCACTTATGGTTCAAATGTTTTCACTTCTCTCTATCCATGTTCCTGCCACCCAGTTCAGGCCACCATCATCTCTATTGAAGTATTTCAATTAGTCTCTCTGCTTTCTTTTTTATTCCCCTCCAATTCATTCTTCACAATGCCACCAAAGTGAGCTTTCTTCAAAAAGCAAGTCAGATCACATTACTCTCAAAACCTTTCAAAGCCTCCCCTCTGCCCCTCAGTATGATATCTATCCCCCTAAAATGGCTTAACAGGCCAGCCTGACCTACCTCTCCAGTTATACAGCTCCCTACTCACTCCCTAATTGTCTACTCTGGACATATTAACTAATCTATATGGAATTACATAATTAGACCATGCTGTTTTCAGTAGGAAAGTGTGCCCACATTTGTCAAGAAAATCCCAGTAAGCATTTAAAAAAACTAAACTTAGGGAAGGGAATAGGAAGGATATCAAGGAGACCGGAGGGAGGTAGTATGGGGGTATCTAATCAGAGGGGAACCTCCGACTTCCATGAGAAGTCCAATTAAGTTGGGGTTTAAGTAGGGGGAATCATGTGTAACCCAAAGGGGGCAACCACGGAATGGTACCAGCCCTGGTTTGTTCTGTCATTTTACTTTTGTTCTTGATTGTTTGATGAATCCCTCCTAATTGTAAGACCATGTTTAACGAATAAAATTTAAAAAAAAACAAAAACTAAACTTAGAGATTTAGATCTCCAAAGTTAACAAGTTTCTTAAAACCAATTGTCAGCTACTGTAGTCACCCAAATAGCGTTTCCTCTTCTGGAAAGGAAGTTTCAGATATACAAATGAAGAGAGCTGCTACTGAAGGAAGGGTAGAAAACACAAGCTTCTTCAGAAAAGGTACCCAAGTCTGTTTTCATGCCTATTATCACCTCCATATGGAGGCTACTTGATAAAGTTTTATTGAATTAATGACCAAATATGTAGAAAATGAGAAATTACACAGACAGAACCACCCAGAAATTAAAAATAAAAAAAAAAAAGAGCAAGCATGTGTCCCAATTACGACCAAAAAAGACTCAAGGAGAGGGTTACGACAGGCTTCTGGGAAAGGGGCTCACTCTTAGAAGAGGGCCGAGCAGCACCTGTTTCTCCTACAGGACATGGGTGAGGATGCATACTGCTCCACTTGTTGTTCATGGCTGCTATTCTGCAACCAATAAGCTAGCTGACACTGTGGAAAAGAGATTCCCACCCTGCTAGCCAATGTCCAACTCGTGGTCCCTCTAACCCTGGACTTCTGGCGTTGTAAGCCACTAAGGGTTTTTTAATACTTAAGTGAGTTTGGGCTGACATGGAGCCTGAAGTATCCTAACTGATAGGTATCTGAGAAGCAATAAAGAGGAAAATTATTTTGAAGATGATGAACACAACATATCATTTAATTTTGTAGCCTTAACAGAAACTAATCACAAAAAAATAGCAAAAAAGAATATAGATCTGCTATAAAAGAATATAGATCTTCTATGCAGTTGGCATGGCAATGAAAATATGTCTGATAATTCAGATGAGTGTTCTACAGGAAAACAGCACTCATTTTTCACTGGATGGAATTGACAGTAGATTAGAAGATATGGAAGAAAATGCTAATGAACTTCAAAGCACAGTAATAAAATGCCCAAAGTCAAAAAGAGGGAAAAAACACCTCACTGGGAAAAAAAAGGAACACATGATCGGTGAGCTGTGGAAAATGTCACATGGTTCCATATATATGTAATTGGAGTTCCCAAAGGAGAATTGGAGGAGGTCAGAAAAACATATGAAGAAATAATGGGTAAATTTTTTCCAAATTTGATTAAAAAAAAAATCCATAGATCCAAGAATCCAAGGAACATAATTTGTTCATCTTTGCATCCCAGTGCCTATCACAAAGTCATGTACACGGCAAGTTCTCAGCAAATATTTCTCCCAAACAAGAACCACAAATCATGTAGGAAACTACAACAAAGCATATCATAATCGAATTGCTTAAAACCAGTGACAAAAATAAATTCTAAAAAGGCTGGGCACTGTGGTGTACATCTGTGATCCCAGTGACCCAGGAGGCTGGGGCAGGAGGATACCAAGCTCGAGCCCAGTCTCAGCAACTTAGTGAGACAACGTCTTAAAAAATAAAAAGGTCAGGGAATGTAACTCAGTCATAAAGCACCCCTGGGTTCAATTCCCAGTCAAAAGAAAGAAAGAAAAGAAGGAAGGAAAAAGAAAGACAATCTTAAAAGCAGTCAGGGGGGTGAAAAAAACATTATATACAGAAGGAACAAAGACTGAAGTGACAGCAGACTTCTCCACAAGAAGAATGCCAGCCAAAAGTAGTGGAGCATCATCTTTAAAATAATGGAAGAAGAAAAGGATCAACCTAGAGTTCTACAACCAATGAACATTTCTTTCAAAAGGAAAGCAAAATAAGGATTTTTTTTCAATCAAACAAAAGTTGAAGCATTCATCACTGAGACTTGCTCTGCTAGAAATTGAAAGAAAATTCTTTACACAAAAGAAAAATGATACTGTCCGGAAAGACAGATCTATATAAAAGAATGAAAAAACTAGAAATGGCAAATACAGGTACACATGCAAATTTTTCCCCTTATTTTAAAAATCTCTTTAAAAGATAATTGACTGTTTAAAGCAAAAATAATAAAGATAGTGGCTGGAGCGGTGGCTCAGTGATTACAACACTTGCCTGGCATGCGCGAATTTGCGAGTTCAAACCCCAGCACCATGTACACAACAAGTCTTGGAGCAATGAAAGCCACATGAAAAACTAAATAAAAAATTGATTCTCTCTCTCTCTCTCTCTCTCACACACACACACACACACACACACACACATACACTGTCCCTCTCTCTTTAAAATGTTTTTAAATTTTAAAAAATAATAATAATAAAAATATATTGTGGAATTTGTATGTAAGAAATAAAATGTATGACAAAAAAGCACAAAGTCCAAGGGGGAATTGAGGAAGGAAAGTATACTGTTATGAGGTTGTCATAATATTTGTGAAGAGGTGTGATATTACTTGAGTAGACTGTGATAAGTTAACAATGTATATTATAAACCCTAAAGCAATTACTTAAAATAAGTTATATTCTATAAGCCAATAAAAGAAATAAAACGGAATCATAAAAAATGCACTCAACTTAAAACAGGAACAAGAACAAATGTGACAGAAAACAGCAAATATAGATTAAACTCAATCAATACTTAGATTAAGTGTAAACGGCCTGAACACCCCAATTAACAGGCAGAGATTATCAGATTGGATAAAAAGTAAGACTAATCTAAAACACTGCCTACAAGAAGCCCACTTTGAATACTAGGACAAAAATAGGCCAAAACTAAAAGCACAGACTAAAGTTTTATCATGCTTACATCAATCAAAAGAAAGTTGAAGCAGCTGTAACAATATCAGACTAGCAGATTTCAGAGCAAAGAAGATTATCAAGGACAAAGAGGATTGTTTAATAATGATAAAGAGATCAATTCATCAAGCGTGTACAACAATCCTAAACATTTAGGCACCCAGTAAGTCAGCCCACCAAAACAAGAAAACTGAAAGACACCTTTCATGGTTGAAATGCAATATCAGCATTCCTGAATCAAAACTGAACACAGCCAGTTTATTACATAAACTTGTGTAATAAAGAGCAATTTTTACTAATAAAAGTATAATATTCCCCAAAGGGTCAAAGGTAGTCATATATTAAATAACTTATCAAAATGTTTATGACTTCAGTGCTGAAGCTAATCAGTGATCTAAAGCTGACTCACCTTTCATATTGTCTATCTCTTGGTAATGATGATCCCCAATGTCGAAAGTCCATGATTAACATAAGTAAAAGGAGACAGGATATGAAGAAGAGTCCCAGGAATGCCACCCGCTGACGGAGAAATGGGCTCACTGTAGGCACAGTGAAGTACCAGGAAGCTGGGCAGAGGTAGGAAAAACTGATCCTGAAATGAGACAAACATTAGTTAAGTCTGAAAGGTCTCCAAAATTGAGTGCTTAAAATGGTTTTTAAATTGGACAAAAGCCCTCCTAATAAAGGCAAAAATTTTGCCAAAATAAAATTTATTCTTTCTGTCTCAAATTTTTTTTCCCCAGGGCTGAGGACTAAACTTGGGGCCTTGTGAGTGCTAGGCAAGTGAGCTAAATCCCCAACTCTAAGTCTCAAATTTTTAAAAAGCACCTATATTATTCATGGTGTTTCAAATCAGAAAAATCTTATCTGCTCCTTCCAAACTCTGCTTTTTTTTTTTTTTTTTTTTTGGTACCAGGGATTGAACCCATAACCACCGAGCACTGAACCACAGCCTCAGCCCATTTGCTAATTTTTGGGTTTTTTTTTTTGTTTTGTTTTTTTTTTTTTGAAACAGGGACTTGCTAAGTTGCTTAGGGCCCCACTAAGTTGCTGAGACTAGCTTTGAACTTTCGATCCTCCTGCCACAGTCTCCGGAGTTGCTGGGATCAGGGTGCACCCAGCCAAACTCTGTACTTCTGAATGTAATTCAAAGTAATGGCAAGTTAATGAAAGATCACCAAGCTCCTGCGGGAACTTGGTAACATTGGAGAATTAGACCAACTACACCATTTGCCACCAAGAATGCTGACAAGAAACTGGATAGTCAGAAAAATTATTCTGACTTTTTAAATGTTTGAATAGGTTATATATGCACATGATAAAAAATAACAAAACAGTTCTAAAGGATACATAGTGAAAAATGAATCTTTTGACCTGACCTACCACCTCTCTCTCTTTCTGTTTCTCTCTCTCTTTCTTTCTCTCAGGTAAACCCTGCTACTCACTTTTTAATGTATCTTTCCAGGAATATCCTACAAATACACAGGCTTAAATACATAGCAACATGTATGGTAAATATCTCTGTGTATTTTCATTCCCTTGGTTTTACAAAAATGGTAGCACACTAAATCTACTGTACTGCATCTCTCCCTCACTCTCTTTTGCAACTGTCCCATTTTGGAACATGCAGAGCCACATTAATCTTTTTTTTTAAGTTTCAGAGCGTTATGTGTGGATTAGAGTATTCAACTGAGAAGTTCCCGAGCTACACTGATTCAAAAAGACTTCAGTCTATCTTCTTTAAATAATAATAATAAGAAGAAGAATGCCTTTTCGTTTAACTTCTAGCTTCACTGGGGACATCTAGCTTCACTCAGATGGAAATTTTAAAGAACATTACAACCTAGCACTTTTCACAGCTGGGTGAGCAGACTCCCTCCATGATCTCGGGGTTACTGGATAAAAACTATTAGCGCACCTGTCTTCAAAAGAAAACAGCTTTGACCATTTTTGCACACTCCTGACCAGGATGCGAAGTCCAGGTGCAGTGTCAGGGCAAACCTCACAGGTAATAGCCTCCCAGGACCCCCTCCCCGCGACCCTGCCTTCCATCCTCCACTGAGCCCCAGTCACGAAGAAAGTGTGCAGTCTTACCTAGCCATGGGTTCCCTTCAGTGGTCTCAAAGCCTGTCACCTCCTTTTTCTTTTGAGCTGAGAAGGTGGCCTCCTTGTCCCAGGCATCTCCTAAATCTGCAGCCTGTAAAGAGTTGGCTGGGTTTCAGGCTTACCTCCAGCAGTGCCCACGACACTAGATGTCCACGAGAATTCCCACCCACTCCCCGCTCCCACTCCGTGCCTGTCCGCTCTTGTTCCTCAGGCCCAGCGGACCCTCTCCGGGGACCCTGGAAGCGAGGCGTTCTAGTGGGCCAGCTCTGTCCTCGAGGAACCTGCAATCCCCAAGTGAAGACCCCCGTTCCTCTCCCCGTCTCCCACGGCCCCGCAGCTCTCCCGCATTCCCACTCACGGGATCGAGCGGCCAGCCCGTCCCTCTGCACCGCTCGACTTGGCTCGGCTCGGCTCGGTCCACAGCAGCTCCCAGATCCTCCAGCCCAGCCGGAAGGAGGGCCAGTGCCGGCAGCGGCGCCACGTCCCCAAGGAAACCGCAAGGAGCCAATGACTGACAGGGGACCCGCGAGACGCGCCCGCCCCCCACGCAGCCAGAAGCAGGCGCGAACCCGCTGCGCCGGCAGCACGTCTATCCGCCAGGGTGGCCAATCCCCAAGAGCGCTCGGCATTTAATGCCCGCCCCGGGATTTCCAGCCGCGTCCAATCGGAAAGGCGTCGTGTGGAGGCTCCGCCTGGAAGGGCGGGCAATGGGCGCACAGGTGAGTGGCGCCGGGAGGCGCTGAGCCTGCTGCCCTCGCGGTGGCGCGAGTTCTCTACTGGGCGCTTTCTCCGCAGCGGTCCTCAGGACCGAGGGATCTGGCCCGTGGGTCTCGGGGTCTTCGCGACAAAAGTGCATCCCTTACCCACAACCCATCGGAGGTTTCGTGCCCCTCAGCCTTCCGCGATGAAAGGCACTTCTCCCAGATCTTCCCTATCACCCCGCAAAGTGATGTCCCAGCTCTGTTGCGCACTGTGAGAGGAACACGGTGTATTCATCAGAGTGCTTCTGTCCATCATTCAACAAGCATTGCGAGCTTCTGTGTCTCTGACCTCCCGGACCTTACACTAATTCCGTCTCTGAACGTTTTTGTCTTCTTTGCTTACGCCGGTCCTCTCGTTTCCAGGAGGGAGTCGCTTGCCCAGAATAAAGGTTAAGTTTGATCCAACGTGTCACATTATCGCCGTCTGCGACCCGCCCCTACCACGTCTTCTGCAATCCTCGCCTCCGGTACTACACTCCAGCAACGCACGTGGTTTCTGGCCTCTCAGCCTTTGCTCTTTCTGCCCCTCCACCTACCTTCAATAACCTCTCGCCACCTGCCCCTGCCCTCCCTCTTAGAGTAACTTTGTTCCTCTCTTACCGTTTGACTTAAGAGTCATCTTCCTCTAAAAGCCTTACCTGACGTACACCTCCTTTACACATGCCTACAGGTCCACTTAGCACTTTGAATTACAGTTGTACTTATGTGTCTATCTGACCCACTAGCCAGAATATCCTTGAAGGCAGGACTATCTGCTTCCACATATTCCCAAAGCTGGCCAGTGTCTGGCATGTACAACATGACTAATATATGATAAATAAACGAGTGAGCGAATGTGAGGGGAAAAGACACCTAAATGAGAAAAACAATGCTCTTTTATTCAAAATGGATCAAAACTAGGTCACTTGCTTTTGGCAGAGACTCAAAGGCTATCAGGCAAGTGGGGGAAGCTTAATAGTGAGGGACAGGTGGGTGGTGAATTGGGGTGTTCATGTATACACTCTGCCTAATTAGAAGCAGGCATCTTTGTGATTGGTTTGGGGAACATATTTGGCTGTCTCTAGCTGGTCCCAACTTGGAGGGCAGAGGGACAGAAATAGGGAAACTGACAGTCGTGGATCAAATCCTGATCATGCTGGGCTTATTGCTGCCAAGGCTGCGGGTCAGAGTTCCAGTTGCCATTTATAATCTGCCCAGTTGCCCAGTTTGTAGATTCAGTCTCTCAAGACTATTGTTTTTCCTTCCTCCACTCTGCTAGCATAGTTGGTTTGTAACTTGTTCTTTCTCCTTCTGTTCTCATTTTATGGTTTTCTTCACTCTTACTAAATTCTCACACTGCTTCAAGTGTTATATTTTGTCTGGGCCCCAAAAACTACATTGAGTAAAATATTTGCATAAATTTGGGATTAATCACAACATTATACAAATATCAAATGTGTTTATTATTCTAGCGCCCATTCAGTGCTTAAAACAAAGAAATGGAAAGACCTCAACAAATGTTTTGGAATTTTTTTTAAAAAATCCTTGAAGTTGCCTTCTGAGAGTTCTAAATCTAATCTATGTATGTTCCACAAAACTCCAGTGTTCCACAAAATGGGTTCTATTGTTTTAACTATTTTATTACTATTTAAACTCACAGGTTTATGTACTATATTAACTTTCAACTAAAAGGTGCATTGGAAAAAACCTCTAAAATTGGAGGACATAATAATTACTGTCATAAAACAGAAAAAATAACCTACATTTTAATCCCAAGATTTTTAAGGTTTTGGGGGCTGGACTGGTGGCTCAGCAGTTATGCCACTTGCCTGGCATGCGCAAGTACGCAAATTCAAACTGCAGCACCACATACACAACAAAGTGTCGGAGCAACAAATGCCCCTTGAAAAACTAACCCATTCTCTCTCTCTCTGTCTCTCTCACTGTCCCTCTCTCTTTAAGAAAGATTTTTAATGTTTTTAAAGAGAGAGAAAAAAAGAACCAATTTTATTTATTATTTTTCCAACTGATTTTTGTCTTTTTTTTTTTTTTAAGGAGAGAGGGACAGTGAGAAAGAATCAACTTTTTATGTAGTTTTTCTTTTGGCTTTCTTTGTTCTGACACTTCACTGTGTACACAGTGCTTGGGTACAAACCTGCGTCCTTGCCCATGTGAGGCAAGCACCTTAACTGGTGAGCCACCCCTCCAGCCCTTTCCATCTGATTTTTGCTTCTCCAACACTTAAATTGTATATGGGGTGCTGGCATTTGAACCTGGATCTTGAGCATGCCAGGTGAGTGCTCTAACCGATGAGCTACCTGTCCAGCCCTTAATCCCAAGATTTTCTAATTACGTTTCTCTTGCAAATTTTGCTTTGACAGTTTAATTTGGACAATGCTTCCTTTAATAAAGCCGTAAGCCCTGAGGCATTTGTGAAGCAGGATTCTTTACAAAAACTTGCAATACTTATCTGATTAATAACTCAGAGGGCTAAATTCTGAGGTTTCCAGTCAGCAAGCCAAATAAAAAAAGGCGAGGCCATTTTGCTCTTTTTATTGGTTATAAGTCAATAACATGTTGAAACAAATAAGAAACCCATTTCCAAAACATATTTTAACTGCTCTTTAAAAGCTTGTCAACAATTGCATTCAAAATTTTCTCCAGATGCATCTGATGCCCAACCCTGAGCAAAATCACCAAACCTGTTGGTAGCTTGCATTACTTCATTTGCCTTTATCAATTCTCCTTCCTTCCATACTTCGAGTAACATAGTCTTCACTTTTCCATATTTACTCATCTCTCTTCTTGTGTCTTTAAGGCACCTCGTTATTCAAAACCAAACTTACTCTCTCTCCATTCTTACCATATCCACCCAGACTTCCTCCATCCATATTCCTGTCTTTCACAACATACCTTGTGATTCACCCAAGCAGAACCCTGTGAGAGTCAGTCTGGAAGCTCTTCTGCTTTCTTTCCCCGTTTCCACCCAGTTAGTCACTAAGTGTTCTTAATCAAGTGCCTAAAAATCTTTTTCAGTGTCTTCTGACAAAACCTTCCAATCCATGCCCTTGAGTGCCCCTCTGTTCATGGAAATCCAATCATACTATTTCCCGATTTTAAATCCTTCAGTGGTTCCTTATCCCAACAGGATACAGTCCAAATTCCTTAGAATGGTGTGACAGATTTTGCTGACTTCCTGCCTCAAAAGCCAATACTCTCTCTTCTACCATGTTAACTTACCAAGTAACCACTCTCCTATGCTTGGCTGTGTATTTGAAGAGTGCTGAGATCCAACTCCAGATCCAGGGTGTAAACTAGGACATGTAAGTCAATCTTGGTGGGCCCATACCCTAATGAAATATTAGTTTAAACTTGGGAATATAAATGTAATTTTAGCTAATGATACTAAAGGGAAGTCACCTGTTGGTGGAGTGGTGGACAGGAGGGGAGCTGTTTCTGGGAAAGTTTTCCTACTTGCATCTTAAAAAGAGATGCAAGTCAATAACATTTTTACAAAATGAGAAAGAACAAAGAGAAAGTCTCTTTTCTTTCTTCTTGATGTTATCTTAAAGATGCAATGCCTAAAGCTGCTGTAGCCATTTTACAAACCTGGGGAGGCAGGCCTGGGAATAATGGAATAGAAATACTGCACAGAATGAAAACCTAGGTCCTTGATAACTAAAATTGGCAAAAGCTAGAGTGTTTGATAGTAACAGTACTCATTGATAAAGGGTAAAAAGCACTTCAGTCTTCCAGATGCTGAGGCCCAGAATCTTGTATTCATCCTTAATTCCTCTCTTCCTCTCACACCCTCACATTCAGTCCATCAACAAAGGCTGTTGGCACTACCTTAAAAATGTATCCAGGGTGCTAGAGCAGTGGCTCAGTGGTTGTGGTGCTTGCCTGGCATGCGCTAGGATGTGAATTCAAAACCCAGCACCACATACACAATGAAGTGTAAGAGCAACAGAGCAACAAAAGCCACATGAAAAACTCAATAAAACTGATTCTCTTTCTCGCTTTCTCTCTCTCTCACTGTTCTTCTCTCTTAAAAAAAAACGTATCCAGAATCCAGCTATTTCTCACTAACATCATTGCTACTATCCTTTCTGGATTATTGCTGGATTATTGCAGTAGCCTCTGAACTGGTTGGTCAGTGATGAGTGTGACTCTTTCGAGCCCAAGCCAGATCATGTTGCTCTTCTAAACACTCCAGTGATTTCTCATCTCTCTCAGAGTAAAAGCTCTGGTCCTCAGGACTACAACCCACAAGGCGCTAAGCCATCTGCCCAATACATGCAACTCTTACCTCTCTAACCTTATTTCCCACTATTATTTCCTTTCCTCAATTACCTCCAGCCACACAGGTTTCTTTCCTTCTTTCTTCACTTCCAGAACATGATAGACCCTCTCTTGCCTTAAGTCTTTTTTGCTTATATTTCCTTCCCCAGAGATTCTGTGTGTCTATTCTATTTGGTATCTTGTTCTCTGATTCCTTTAGCCTTTATTAACATATCTGCTTCACAGTGATACCCTCCCTAACCATCCTATTTATAACTATAACTGTCTTTGACACTCACATTTCCTATCCCTCTTCCTTGCTCTTTCACTATTTCACTACTGTATTTTACTCATTGGTTAATTGTCTCCTTACAATCAGAATAATATCTCCACCAGAGAAATACGGCTCTAAAATGGAATAAGAAAGAGCTGGAGAGGTGGCTCAGCAGTGGAGCACTTGCCTGGCATGCGGGAGGACCTGGGTTTGATCCCCAGCACCACATATGCAACTGAGTGGAGGAAAACCAAAAACCTGAAAAAGAAAAAAAATTTTTAATTAATTAATTAATGTGCATGCTCTCTCTCTTTAAAAAACAAAAACAAAACCAGGAAAAAAAACTCCAGGTTGTAAATAGTGATTTAATTAAAGCACTTTTGGAATGATCAAAAAAATTATTTTCAAGAATAAGACCTTTAAAAAAAAAACTGACAGGGGCTGGAGCAGTGGCTTGGCAGTTACAGCACTTGCCTGGCATGTGCAAGTACACTGGTTCAAACCCCAGCACCCATGTACACAACTAAGTGTCAGAGCAATGAAATCCATGTGAAAAGCTTAATAAAATTTGATTCTCTCTGTCCCTCTCCCGTCCTTCTCTGTTTAAAAAAAAAAACAAAAAAACTGACAGCTCACCAAAGACCTAAGATGGCATATAAAAACTAATTTGAAATTGATCATAGTCCTAGATGTAAGCACTAAACCTATTAAACCTGTAAAAGACAGAGATATGAGAAAATCTTAGTGGCCTTGGGTTTAGCAAAGATTTCTTAAATTCAACATCAAAGGCAAGATCCACAAAGAAAACTTTAAAAACTGGTATCCATTAAAACTAAAACCTACTCCTAGAAGCACATTACTAGGAGAATGAAAAGATAAGCCACGTGCCAGGGTGAAAGATTTGAAAATCACATACCTGATAAAGGACTTAAATCCAGAATATAAAAAAATTCTCAGAAATAAAGAAGAAAACAGAGAACCCAAATGTAAATGAAAAAAACTTTGGATATTTCACACACAAAAAATATAATAAATGGCAAATAAGCACATGAAATACTCAATATCACTAGTCCTTAGGGAAATGCAAATTAAAACTACAATGAGATTCTACTACATATCCTCTAGAAGAGAGTCAAAAAGACGTACAATAATCTGCCAAGAGTGTGGTCCTTGTGGTACTATGTCATGAGGATACTGAGAGAGATCCACAAGCAGAGGAAAACAACCTTCTGCCAACTGCCAGTATCAACTGCCTGTCATGTGAGTCAGCGCAGGTCAGGTCTTCAGGCATCCACAGCCCCAACCAACTGTGTCAGATTCCGCACCCACAGAAACGTATAGAATGTTTATTGGTGGTGGTAGTGGTGTTAATGATAAGAAATATTAATGTCTCTTTTTTTAAGTCTTCATGTTTTGTGAAAATTTGTTATGGGACAATAGATAAAATGCAACCGGATTAAATAGAATAATGTGTTCATGTGCGTGGTAAATAGTAAGCCCTTAGCCGTTGGTTACCACAGTTGTGTAACGCACATGTCTTTTTTCACCAGAGATTACAAGGCTCTTGAATACGAGGACTGCAACTCATTCCTTCATTTTTTTGCACTCTCTGTCTCTATTCATCCCTCTCAACCCTCTGAGCACAACACTGGGCACACATATAACTGAAGCCCAAGAGATGATTCTTGAGTTTGCTGAGTTAGATCCAAAGGTGATTTTTTTTTGTCATTTTGTCACTGTGAGAATAACTTCTCACTTTCTAAAATACTTGATTAACTATTGGTGCATTTGATGAGTGTCTGGGCTTTCATATGCCCATAGTGTGTGAAGAGTAAGATGCTAACAGTAAGGAACCATAAGTGGTGAACAGGGAAGAACTGACTGGTTAAGAGAAGGCAATGAATGGGACTGGAGTGGTGGCTCAGTGGTTACGGTGCTTGCCTGGTGTGCACAAGTACGTGGGCTCGAACCCCAGCACCACGTACAATGAAGTCTCAGGGCAATGAAAGCTACATGAAAAACTAAATAAAATTGATTCTCTCTCACTGACCCTCTCTCTTAAAAAAAAAAAAAGAGAGAGAGAGAAGGCAATGAAGAAGTGAGCACTGAATAGGGCAGAAGATCAAGCAAGAGGGGCAGGGATATACCTGCAACAAAAATGTAGTAAAAAATCGGAATAGGAGGTTGGGAGTGTTGCTCCTTGGTAGAACTCTTATGTATTGGGCATGTGGCCCTGAACACCCCAGAGGGGTGAAGGAAATATTGGAACCAAAATTTCATACATTCATTAAGCCAAAAAAAATCATACAGATAACATGGATTCAAGACTCATGGGTCTGAGATCCACATGTGCTGCTGTACTTAGTTTTTTTGAAGCTGTTGTGATTGTTGATGTTTGTTGTTTCCTTGACCCTGGCTAGTTGATTTGATTCTAAACAAGTCCCAAGTTTATAAAGGATTTACTACAAAGTATCAAAAATACAACCAAGGAGGGGCTGGAGCCATGGCTCAGTGGGTACAGCGCTTGCCTGGCATGCCCACGGACACAGGTTCAAACCCTAGCACTGAGTACATGAGGTGTCAGAGCAACGAAAGTCACATGAAAAACTAAATAAATTGATTCTCTCACTGTACCTCTCTCTCTCTCTTTTTTATTAAGAGAAAGGGACAGTGTGAGAGAGTGACAGAGAGAAACAACTTTTTATTAAGTTTTTCTCGTGGCGTTGCGTTGGTGCTAGGGTTTAAACCTGTGTCCTCAGGCATGCCGGTCAAGCACCGTAACC
Organism: Aplodontia rufa; assembly: GCA_004027875.1. NCBI lineage: Eukaryota > Metazoa > Chordata > Mammalia > Rodentia > Aplodontiidae > Aplodontia > Aplodontia rufa. The sequence goes on along the minus strand of PVKS010003126.1, from coordinate 70,762 downwards.
ACTGAGCCACTGCTCCAGCCCTGTCCCTCTCAAAAAATAAGCAAATAAATAAACACAACCAAGGGGCTGGAGCAGTGGCTGAGCAGTTGGAGCACTTGCCTGGCAAGCACAAGGACCCAGGTTCAAACCCCAGCACCACATACACAACTAAGTGTCAGAGAAGCAAACACCAGAAAAAAATATAAATAAAATTTATCCTCTCCACCTCTCTCTCACTCTCTTCCTCTTTCTTTAAACACACACACACACACACACACACACACACAACCAAACCAAACCTCATCCCCTGTTGATAGCTTATCTTCTTTGTGTGTCAAGGACAATAGATCATTACAATTTTAGATAACACTCTAGGAAAGCTTTGTAATTCTATCCCTTTTACTTACGCATTTTGTCTACTCTTTATGATGCAAATTTTGTACACTCGTTAAGGTCACACACAAGGGGCGGGATATTCTAGGATGTTATTGGTAGGAGAAAAGGCCACTTATTTGTGAGATATTCCAAATTTAGTGTTGCAGCCTAGCAACAAGATAACTGTAAAGAAGCAGAAGACAGTGACTAGCCATGGTCATTTTGGTTTCTCGCTTGGGAGTAAGGTAACCTGATGCCATTGATTTCTGTGATGTCAGATGGACATTCATAAAGAAAGTAACTTCTACTAATAATCAACATGTGCTGAGTTCTAACTATACGCCAGATACAATACTAAGCATTTAACATTCTTTTCCTAATTAATCCTCAAACAAGCCAATGAGGTACATGCTATTATTATCATTAATACCATTTAAAAAGAGAGAGAGAGAGAGAGAGAGGGACATTGAAAGAGAGAAAAAGAGAGAATCACAATTTTATGTAGATTTTCATGTGATTTTCATTGCTCCAACACTTCGTTGTGTACGTGGTGCTGGGGTTCGAACCCACATCCTCGATCATGCCAGGCAAGTGCCATAACCATTAAGCCACCACTCTGGCCCCTCATTAACACTATTTTACAGAGGAGGAAGCTGAAGCCTAGGTCAAGTTAGGGAACCTCAGCTACCCTGCGCTAACTTCCCTATTCTCATTTTCTAATGGAGAGCCATGAACTCAAGTTACGATGAGTTAAATAAGGCTTTCTCCTTCTTTTCTTCTTTTTTTTTTAAGAGAGAGAGGGAGAGAATAAGAAAGAGATAATCAATTATTTTTATTATTTTTTCATCTAATTTTTGTTTCTCCAATACTTGGTTGTGTACGTGGTGCTGGGGTTCAAACCCAGGTCCTTATGCATGCCAGGCAAGCTCTCCATCTGCTGAGTCACTGCTCCAGCCCCTCTTCTTTTTCTTTTTTATAAAATCATTTTGACTAACTATTTTGGCAGTTTATTATAAACTTGCTATAGAGAGGCAATAGACTGTGTATTGAGGAGATCACACTCAAGAGTTAGGAAGACCAGTGACTGAAACCTGACTGCACCATTTACTAGCTATGTGACCTTGAGGAAGTTATGTTCCTTACAGTTGATTTTCTTATCTGTAAAATAAGTATGATGGCCCAACTTGTAGGGTTGCGACCTTCAATCTTTTGCCACAGGAACCTAAATGACCTTTTCAAAATGCAAAACCGACCAAGTTGCCCAACTCCATCTTAAAATTCCACCATGAGATCCCATCGTTCTTCCTTCTCCTTCTCCTTCTCCTTCTCCTTTTCCTTCTCCTTCTCTTCTTCTTTTCTTTTTTTTTTTTTTCAGAGCCTTGCGTGTGCTAGGCAAGCGCTCTGCCACTGAGCTAAATCCCCAACCCCTTCTTCTGAGAGAGAGAGTCAATTTTATTTATTTTTCCATCTGGCCTTTGTTTCTCTACCACTTAGTTGTATACGTGGTGCTGGGGTTTGAACCCCAGTCCCTGCGCATGCCAGCAAGTGCTCCAACCACTGAGCCACTGCTCCAGCCCCACATTGTTCTTAAGATATAAACTGATCCCCGACACAGACCTTCAAAGCTTTTCCTGGTATGGCTCCTACTTACCTCCCAGAACTTATCTTCAGCAGTGCTTCTCCTGGGTCCTAAACACTGGACTGGCCTGTTATTACAGGCTGGCGTTCTTTTAGTCCAAAAAGTTCTTCCTCCCTTCCCTGTACTGCCCCTCCATCTTACATGGCCTGTGCCCGCCCTTCATTGCACACATCCCAGTTGTAATTTTACACTTGTAAGAGACTGGTTAACAGCTATCTTCTGCAGCAGACCCCAAGCTCCACCAAAGCAGAGACTAGAGCTATATTGGTTCATCTTTGTAACCCAGTGCCTAGATTAAGGCCTGGCACATACCATTCAGAATTAATGGATTGGCTAGCACTGTTAAGCTTTGCTGCCCCTGCTGAGTCATAGCTTTTAACCTATGAAACAAGCAAGTATTTGGACCATATGGGGATAACAGAACAGAATTTCTCAAAGTATGGTCCAAGGACCACCTGTGTCAGAATAACTTATTGCTTGAATGTAGGCTACCATGTCTTACGCCCAAAGATGTGATTTGTTATGTATAGGATAAGATCTGAACCTTTACATGTCTAATAAGCTCCCCTGGGTGATTTGAAAACCTCTGGTAAGGAAAGAAAGGAAAGAGGAGGGAGAAAATAATTTGTAGTCTCACTACCTTTTAATAAATTCTCACAAGGTAGTGGCTGGGGCTCCATTTCCTGTCCTGGCTCCTAACCTCTCTGTAGGGCCTGTTGTTTCCAAGAGAATTTCTTAGGATTAAGGTCAAGATTAGGAAAGAAATGAGCTCCCAGCTCTTAACTGAGTGATGTTCCTAGCTACAACTATAAGATACCTAGGAGGTTATCCCTCGGGCTGAGGAGAGTGGGTAAGGAAACTGGAATTCAGTAGACGAGTCATTGAGCCACTTGCTGCTCTCTTTGTCCAGAAAGTTCTGCCTCCTTTACCCCTTCCACCACTCTTCCAACTAAAATAGATTAATCATGCCTAATTATGGAGGTTCAGGATCCAGAAGTGAGTCATTCATTATTTATCAATTCAAATAAACTTTACTTAAAATGTTCAGGTACTATGCTCTTCTAAAGATACAATGGTGCAGAGGGGAAAAAGGAAAGTAAAAATGATGCTCCCTGACTACTAGTGGGACAGTTACCATCTACTGGTGATATAGATATTAGTGAGATAATTTTATAAACACATGCAAAATTATAGGGGTTGGAGTGTTGTCTCAGTGCTTAAGGAGCTTGCCCGGCATGTGAGAGTACGCGGGTTCAAACCCCAGCACCACATACACAGCTGTGTGTTTGAGCAACAAAGGCCACATGAAAAACTAAATAAAAATTGATCATCTCTCTCTCTCTCTCTCTCTCTCTGTGTCATTCTCTCTTAAATAAATAAATAAATAAATAATTTTAAAAATAAAATTAGTAGCACCCTATACTCTTAATAGATGAGTGGGACTTTTAAAAACATTTTAATTACATCATGAATTATTAGATGACTTATACTTTGCTAAAGCGAGACAGAGTTCATCACCAGTTCTTTTCCTAACTTTTGTTATAGATATAAACTTCAAGGGGCTTTTACACAAACAAGTGAATAGATGAGAGTTTGGTCAAATCCTTGTCACTCAACTTTTTCCGTATCCTTACATTTTGTTAGAGGGTCAGAAACCATCTCATCTGTAAAAAGATGTGTTATTCATGAAATGATTACTTTCTCTGTCTTTGAAAAATCATCAAAAAGATTTTACCAAAATTTATCAAATGATGATTACTTGTTCCTTTTATTCTGTCACTTAGATACATTTTTATTATAAAGCTAAATTAGGTGAAATTTTAAAATCCCACATAATTGAAATTTATGCATTTCATAATTCTCCTCCTTCTCTCCTTCTCCTTTCTTTTTCTTCTTTTTTTTGAAGCGCTGGGATTGAACCCAGGGGTGCTCTACCACTGAGTTATGTTCTCCAATCCCCTTTATTTTGAGATAGGTTCTCTCTAAGTTGCCCAGGCTGGCCTCGATCTTGCAACCCTCCTGCCTCAGCCTCCTGAGTTGCTGGGATTACAGAGGTGCGCCACCATGCCTGGCTATAATATTTCTTCTTCTTTTTTAAGAGAGAAGGAAAGAGAAAAAGAGAGAATTAATTTTATTTATTTTTTCATCTACTCTTTTTTCTCCAACACTTACGAGCGTATGTGGTACTGGAGTTGCAACCGGTTTCTTGCACATGCCAGGCAAGCGCTTCAACCCCTGAGCCACTACTCCAGCCCCACAATATTTCTTCTTGAGAACAAACACTTATTTCAATTATTTAGATATTTTTAAAGGCCTTAAGAAGGTTTACAGGGGCTGGGGTGGTGGCTCAGCAGTTACAGCATTTGTCAGGCATATGCAAGGACTCGGGTTCGAACCCCAGCACAACATACACAATGAAGTGTTGCAGCAACGAAAGCCACTTGGAAAACTAAATAAAATTGATTCTCTCTTTCTCTATCTCTCTCACTATCCCTCTATTTAAAAAATAAATAAAAAGATTCTACAGAAAAGCAGAAATTAATATTATAAAATATGCAGTTTTAAAATTTCCTTTCAAGATTAAGCAATAAGTTCAAACTTATATATTTAATAGCATTAACAGAATCTGTCAACATCTTAGAAGGAGAAATTAATTCTAATGAAAAGAAATGGTTTCCTGAAATTCAGGGTAGTACATCCCAGATTACATTTTGGCAACACTTTATTTTGCCAGATAAAAAAGTAGATGCTTTTTTTTTTTCAGAGGTGCCCCAAGATGGGACCCCTCCCTCCATGTACCAGCCAGGAGCAAAAAGTAGATGCTTTTAAGAAAGAACATTTGTCAGGTGTGATGGTGCACGCCTGTAATCCCAGCAACTCAGGAGGCTGAGGCAGGAGGATCACAAGTTCAAAGCCAGTCTCAGCAACTTTATGAGGCCCTAAGCAACTTAGCAAGACTCTGTCTCAAAATTAAAATTTAAAAAAGAGGATTGCGGATGTGACTCAGTAGTAGAACACCCCTTGGTTCAATCCCTGGTGCTACGCCCCCAAAAAACAGCTAATAGATCTTCTGCTTCTTCTTCTTCTTCTTCTTCTTCTTCTTCTTTTTTTTAAAGAAAGGACAGTGTGTGTGTGAGAAAGAGAGACAGAGAGAATTAATTTTTTTATTGAGTTTTCCACATGGCTTTTGTTGCTCTGACACTTAGTTGTGTACGTGGGTGCTGGGATTTGAACCTGTGTACTTGCAAGTGCCGTAACCACAGAGCCACTGTTCCAGCCCCCTAATAGATCAACAAAAAGAAGATAAAGTATTATATAATTAATAGGTGTAGGATATACAAAAAACATAAAAGTAATTGGGGGCATTATTTATATAATTTATGATATAGTTCTATCAAGGATACGATTGAAATGAATAAATGAACAAATGAATGACAGTAAGATTTATGCCCAAAAAAGAACAAACATGGATTTGCTATAGCATTATTACCCCTGTTATCTGTTTCAACTTAATTTGAGTATGTTTGTGAAATGAACTGAAACTTCCTACTGAACAACAACCAGTGAAACTAAATTTCCTGGATTTTTTGTGAGCCCACGATAACATCAGGTTTGTTTGTTTCATTCTTTCTTTTTTAAAGAGAGAACGACAGTGAGAGGGAGAAAGAGAGAATCAATTTTTATTTAGTTTTTCATGTGGCCTTTGTTGCTCCGACACGTCCCTGTATGCATAGTACAAGCTCCATCACCGCTGAGTCACCACTCCAGCCCCCAGGTTTGGTTTCTGAGAGCAAAACTGACAATTTTTCTAGTGCATTTTTCCTTTTTGAAATACGATCCTCTTGGAGAAACTTTTTTAAAAAGAGGTGGTGGTAGTATGATTGCAGCAACCGACACCCCTACAAAAAACAAGTGCAAAAGGAAAGAGTTTATTGCTTAAAAGATAATGAAATTAATGTTTCAAGAGAGATACTTTCGACCTATCCCAATTAGACCTTTTTTTTTTAAGATAGAGGGACAGTGTGAGAGAGAGAGAGAGAGAGAGAGAATCTATTTTATTTAGTTTTTCATGTGGCCTTCACTGCTCCAACACTTTGCTGTGCACATGGTGCTGGGGTTTGAACTTGCATCCTTGCGCATGCCAGGCAAGCGCCGTAACCGCCAAGCCACCGCTCCAGCCCCTAGATCTTTGCTTTAAAAAAAAAAAAAAAGTTTTATTGAGCTATAATTCACATACCTTAAAATGTATCTAATTCAAGGGTTTTTAGTATGTTTACAGAGTTGTATATTACAATATAATTTTAAAACATTTTCATACACACACATACACACACAAATCATTAGCAATTTCTTCCCAATCTTTCACTTTTGTCCAGGACAGATTTCCTTTGAGTTAGTGTGAGGCAACCTAGAGTTGTATAATGACTGGTTTAGAACTGTTCTTTGGAGTTACAGAGGCATCAACGCTTGAGAGGATAATGAGATACTAGCTTATTCAGCTCACTGTTGAGTGCTAGCCAATCTTTTCTTTTCTTAATTGAGGTAAAATTCACATAGCATAAAATTAGCCATTTTAAAGTAGATAATTCAGTGGTATTTAGCACATCCGTAATGTGCAACTACTGTCTCTACCTGGTTCCAACATCTTTCGTCGCCCCGGAAGGAAACCTTAGAAGTAGTTATTCCCATTCTCCCCTTCCTGCTCCTGGACCACCAATCTGCAATCTTACAGGGCTATCTATTGTGGCCATTTCACATCAATGGGATTACACATGACCTTTAGCATCTGGCTTGCTTCACTTAACACCTTGGCTTTCCAAGGTGCTTCCATATTGTAACATCTATGGTATATACTTTGTTCTATTTTAAGACTAAATTATTCCATGTATATACTGAATTTGTTCATCCATTCTTCTGTTGATGGGTTATTTCCATTCATTCTCCCCTTTTCCTCACACATCACACTCAGCACTGAGGGCCTAGCATAGTTTCATGATATACACGAGCTTTATGATAGAGTGAAAAAAAAACAAAAACCAAAACTCTGAGAAGCCAGTGAGGAAATTCATTTATTCTTTTTTCCGTTTTCAGTACCGATGATTGAACCCAAGGACACACTACCAGGGAACTACATCCCCAGTCCTTTTTATTTTGAGATAGGTCTTGCTAAGTTGCTACGACTGGCCTGGAAATTGTGATCCTCCTGCTTAAGCCTACCTCGTTGCTGGGATTGTAGGCCTGTGCCACAGTGCTTGGCTTAGGTTTAACTTTTTTGAGGAATCACCAAACTGTTTTCTACAGTGGCTGAATAATTACATTATCAATGTGAGGGTACCAATTTCTCCACATCCTCACCATTGGTTGTTATTTTCAACCATGTTTGTGTTTTTTTATTTTAGCCATTCAAATAGGTATTAAACAGTATACCTAATAATCTTTTGACAAAGAAGAATGAAACATTTTTACTACGAGCCTGAATAAACATTCAAGAAACTGGGCACAGTAGTGTATAACTACAATTCCAGAAACTTGGGAGACTGAGACAAGAGATTCTCAAGTTCAAGGCCAACTCAGCAACTGAGTAAGAACCTGTCTTAAAATAAAAACTAATAAGGGCTCGGGATGTGGCTTAGTGGTAGAGTGCCTTTGGGTTAAATTTCCAGTACATAAATAAAAACAAATATTCAAGAAAATGTAAAATATAAATTTGCATTTGATATATTTTTGAAGGCATAATGTTGATCTCTGAAAACATATAAACCTGTGCTTTCCCTGTATTTGTCCTAAAAATAACGCAAAGTATAAAACTATGACCTAAGGTGAAGTTCAAGTAAATAAAGAGTGCCACTGAACTCTTTTGTATTTCTGACCAGAGAAGAAGCACTGCGTTCATCACATGTTATTACTTAAAAAAAAAAAAGATAAATCTTGACTATCCTAGTTCCAAACTAAGGTAAGACACAGACCTTGTCTGAATGAAATTAGGCACTACCACTTTTAATATTTCATATTGCACTCTGTTTTGATCTCAGGGAATACAGCAATGTATTCTTTTTTTTTTTTAAGAGAGAAGGACAGTGAGAGACAATCAATTTTTATTTAGTTTTTCATTTGGGTTTCGTTTCCTCCAACACTTCCTTGTGTATGAGGTGCTGGGGTTTAAACCCATGTCCTCCTGTATGCTAGCGCTATAACTGCTGAACTATGGCTCCAGCCCCATAACGCATTCTTTGACAATAGTCAGTGATTGAAATAAATGATAGTTAAAAACCTATGGCTCCACTGTACAATATAAATGTATGCACAATATCCCACAAGGGCCAAAATATCTGTTCTTAAAGCCATAGTTTGCCCTTAACAAAAATATGTGTAAACTAGGAAAGACAAAGTCTACAGCAGTACCTTCATTAGAGGAGGCCCTGCCAATACCAGGGTGGTTTGACAACCTGGTTTTTATTCACTTGGGGAATGAATCATAGCAGGATGAAGGATGGGTGAGGTCACCCCTTTCTTTTGTAAGGTGGGAGCACAGACTGAGAAAGAGGAGGAAGAAAAGAACTGCCTCGACTGCTTTTGCAGGAAGATCAGTTTTAGGAAAGAATCTATGCAGACAAGAAAACAGCAATTGATTCCCTTGCAACTTCATTTCCCACATACTACCTGGAAGATCTTCCTGTATACATTCTCCAGTTTAAAAACTGCTGAAATATGTATTGACAGATCCTCACCCATCCAGGCCTCACCGATTGCCCCATCACTGGTTTCCTACGAATTCCTACAGCTCTCATAGTCTATTCTTCATCATTTAGGAATCAGTTCCTCCTCCTCCTCCTTCTTAAAGAGAGAGGTACAGTGAGTGAGCGAAAGAGAGGGGAGGAAATCAATTTCACCTAGTTTTTCTCATGGCTTTCGTTGCTCCCACACTTTGTTGTGTACATGGTGTTGGGGTTCGAACCTACATCCTCGCACATGCCAGGCAAGTGCTGTAATTGCTGAGCCACTGCTCCAGCCCAATTTCTTCTTTTTTTTAAGAAAGAAATAACTTTATTTAGTTTTTCACATGGCCTTCACTGCTCCAACACTTAGCTGTGTACATGGTGCTAGGGTTTGAACCCGGGTCCTCATGCTTGGCAGGCAAGTGACAAAACCGCTGAGCCACCTTTCCAGCCCCCAATTTCTTAAGTGATTATAAAGCTTCTGTTTTATTTTCATGTGTGGTCCCTGGAATCCATCTCAGTTTATACTACTACACTTGTATATCATGCTAGGTAGTTCAGGGAAAGCGGGTAATGTAAGTTTTAGACCATTAAGAATGGGAATTTTCATTTAAAAAGAAAACAGGGAGAAATGCATTTTAGGGAAGAGCATGTTTGTTAGCCTACAAATTCAGCTGTTTGGTAACAAAGATTGAGAATGAACAGCAATTGTTTAAACAAGCCCCTTTGACCTTCTTTCAGTTCCTTAATATGCTAACCTTATTCTCATCTGAGGGTTGTTGTACCTGTTTCTTCTGCTGGAATGCTTTTCACCAGGTCTGTCCTGAGCAGCTCCTGCTTGTCATTCAGAACTCAACAGATCATTTCATTGGCCATACAAAAGTAGCCATCCAGTCATACTTTATCACACAGTAGGGCTGGGGATATAGAGTGCTTGCCTTAGCATGCATGAGGTCCTAACTCCTATCCCCAGCACAACCAACAAAAAGAAGCATGCAGAAAGGAAACAGGGTTCCAATGAGGAAAACAGGTTTGGAATGGCAGAGTTCCCCAAGGTGGGTGAGAGACAGACAAGAAGCATTAAATCTTTAAGAATGTCTCACCTCAGTGGCTAGACAAGTCTGAGAGACCTTCTAAGAAATCTAAAAGATTGAAGAGAATGGTTCCTGAAGAAAGGAAAATTTTTTCAGTAAAGGATGGGTCAGTGAGTAGCAAATGTTCTCAGACAGGAAAAATTGGAATAAGAAAAAAGTTATTTCACAATTGGAGTAAGAAAAAGGCAATTGGGGACTGGAGTGGTGGCTCAGTGGTTCGAGTGCTTGCCTGGAATGTGCAAGGACCAGGGTTCAAACCCCAACATCACATTACACAACTAAATGTTGGAGAAACAAAGCCAGCTCAGATGAAACAAACAAACAAAACTTTTTCTCTCTCTCCCTCTCTTAAAAAAAAAAGCAAAAGAAAGAAAAGAAAAAGGCAGTTGAATTTGGAAAGATCATTTGTGACCACTGAAAAAAGGAGTGAAAAACTTAAAACTTAAGGAAAGGACATAGCTGGAGTAGTTTGTCAGTAAGGGAATTCGTTAAGTACTCTAGCCGGATTGAATGGGTTTCTTTTTAAAGACCTGTTCATTTCTAAAGAGAAATGAGCTCTGCTACAGAGAAGACTGAACGTGCCATAACCTGAGATTAATGGACATCTAGGGAGTCCGATAGTCACCTTCATGGACTTAGAAAACTCAGAAGTTATATGCAAAAATTGGTGGGAGCATTGAGGGTTAGAGAAACGAATTTTTAGCTTTATTATTTTCCAAAACGTCGCGACCCAAAGGTTAATAATTACTGCTGAAGAGGAAGAAAACAGACGAGCTGGGGGTGAAAAAACTCAAGAGGCCCAGAGAAGCCTAACTTTAAGAAAATGGAAAAGCTCTTCCTTATCTAAGGAAACGCTATAAACAGATTGAAAAGTTAGTTCACAATTGTTTCATCGTCTCATTAAAATGGGTAGTAAAGACTGAGCTGGAAACTGGGGAAGCTTGTGCAAACACGCTCCAGCAAAAGGAGACTGAAAAAGCTTGGCAGTCGGAGAGAAAACTGTGCCTGGATTCCCAAGCAGAGGCTGCAGCTCTACAGTTTTCGTGTGCCTCAGTGCAGGTCTCTGCGCTGGAATGGTCCTGAAGTCTGGGCATAGATGATGATGTTATACAACCGGTGAGCGCCCCTCTCCAGACTCCAGCCGACCGACGCGCCTAGGAGCAAGGGAGGTCTTATCCCAAAAGGCAATCATTACAGTCCGTGGGGTTTGTCAGTGAGTCAGCTCGAGCGCAAGAAGCTGACGTTGCAGACTCGGTACAAGCGGTACGTCCGAACTTCCCCATAGTTGCAATTCTTTCTCTGCAGTGCTTAAACGTTGCCCCTGCAGTCGACCTCTCCACCTGTCATCATCTCTGAATCATCCAGCCCTGTTTCGACATTTCCCTTCCCAGACTTCAGCTCTCGGCCTGGCGCAGAGCCCAACCACTGCCAGGGCCTGGAGAACTCATTCATTCAACCACTGAAGGGTTTACTGAGACTTTTTGTGTAAGGTCCAGTGCCAGAGGTTGGAGCCTTGGACCCCACCGGATACTGCAGAGTCCACCCGCGGCCGGAGGGTCCAACACTCCAAACCCCACCCCAGGCTAACGGGCCGCCACTGTCTTCCCTGGCCCTGGCCAGCATGTCGCAACAGCTTCCTACATTGGCACGCTGCAGTGCCAGGGTGTTGCCGGGTCCTGGCCGGCTCCACCTCTCGCCCTTCACGAGATCCCGCGGGAATAGAGATCTCGGGCCAGGGATGCGCGTCTTAGAGCTGCGCATTTGGGTACTGGGGTCGCGCTCGAGCGCCCATCCTAACGGCACCCTTCAGCGGTTTGACCTTGAATGCCTGGCACCGCCCTCACCCCGCGATCCCGCCTGCAGCGCCCACAGGGCCCGCGGCTCCTCAGGTGCCAGACTTGGGCCCAAAGTCGCTCTCCTTCGGTGGCCAATAGGAGGCTGAAGTGGTGCGAGCCAATGGCCACGGCCAAAGTATCGAGAGTGGTGGAGCCTATCAAAGTTCTGCCTTAACTTTCTCCCGCCCCTGAAAAGTCAGAGGCGGGTTGATCTTACACATCGGCCAATCAGTGACCAATAAACAAGAAGCTTCCAAGATCAAAGGGGAAGGGGTGGGATCTACGCGACTGCAACGCCTCGGGGGAGGAAGAATGACAGGCACTCTGACGAATAGCGCAGACATATTTTCCCTACGTAAAGAAAGGGGTGGGGCTAAATTGGCACCTGCACCAATGGTTAGTTGGGGGGGCGTATCCGCGGGCCAAGCGGGAGCCGGAGGCCCCAGGCTCTCTGGGCCGCGCCTGAGGCGGACGCAACGGGGCCGGGGGGCGGCGGCAGTAGTAGCAGCAGTAGTGGCGGCAGCGGCGCGGCTGTGCGCCGCGGCTGGCCCGGGTGGATGGAGTTGGAGGGGCGGAGTGCAGGCGGTGTGGCGGGGGGGCCGGCGGCTGGGCCCGGGCGGAGCCCCGGGGAATCTGCGCTGCTAGACGGGTGGCTGCAGCGGGGCGTGGGCCGGGGGGCCGGCGGCGGGGAGGCCGGGGCCTGCAGGCCCCCGGTACGGCAGGATCCGGACCCCGGCCCGGACTACGAGGCACTGCCGGCTGGAGCCACTGTCACCACGCACATGGTGGCGGGCGCCGTGGCAGGGATCCTGGAGCATTGCGTGATGTACCCCGTCGACTGCGTCAAGGTGAGATCTGGACCCGGCTCCGAACCCTACCTGGGGCTGACCTGATCCTGAGTCCAGTATAGAGCTAGGATTCTGGCTGAGATCTGGAGTTGACGGGGTTCCTTCTTGGCTCCTGCCACTGCACACAGTTCGAACCGGTACTACCTGCAAGCAAGGTCCCGCCTGGGAGTTGAGCCCGATCAGAAACCAGGACTTATTGCTAACCCTCAGTGAAATCTGAATCGGGACTCTTGATCAAAAATCTGTCAACCGAAGTCCTGAATCCCACCTGGGACTAAACAGGAATAGGGTGGGATGGGTGATCCCGAAGCACAGGTAAGTGCTACTAACTCGATTAAGGTGAAACAAACTGGTGTGAATCAGACGGTGAACCTGATCCGATGGCTCGAGATGTTCTTCGGGTAGGTGCTTTCACCAGCTTCGTGCTGTATCTTCCCTTAGAATTGACGGGGCAGGAACCGGAATTTGGGATCTTTCAGCTAGATAAAGGACGTATTAAATCTTATCCCGTGAGTGATTGGAAGTCATTGTGCAGTGAGAAGTCAGAGTTCCAGACTGGAAGTAATATGGGAAAGATCGTGTGCAGGAAAAGGTTTCGATTTCTCCGTGAAGCAAGCATGATATTTCCTATTTCCTGAGCATGAAAATTGAACTGGGATTAAGATTGTTTATGTTCAGGGAGCACATCAGCCCTCTCACGAGAGGAAACTGACAGTGTATTTCTTTGGGCATCTGAACTTGACTACAGGGGAAAGTTGCCTAGAAGGGAAGTGTGATGGTATTAGAAAGTAGATGTAAGTGTGAAGAAAGGGACTGAGATCCGCAAGGCAGCACAATTAGTGTGAAAGTAAAACTAATTGCATCCACAACCAAGCAGGACGATTAATGGATACAGAAGTCAGGTCCCTCTGAAGAAAGCTGAGCGAAGATGGGAACAGATTATTGTCCTTTACAGTTTTTATTCTTGTACATTAGTAAAGGTGCAAACCTAACACGAGGTCTAAATTGAGGGGGAAGTAAACTTGAGACTGTTGAAATAAATATAATTGAGCTGGTGCTTCCTTTATGTTTTAAGGGTAATAGTCAAACAATATACTGGCAATTCTTTGGTATATGTTTTCTCATATTAGGAAAATGTTGTGTATTCAAAAGGGGAGTATTAATTTGGGCAATGCAAAGCAATCCTCTTTTGCTTGCCTCTGGTTCCAGTACCATTTTGTGTTTTCATAGTAATGTGGATGAGGAAATGGGGAAAGAGCTCATGAAGCTTTGTGAATGACACTGAATTGGTTCTATCACATTACAACGTAACTCCTAATAAGGACCATATCCACTGAAACTGGTTAAATGCACTTGACTGAGATGATTAGAATTTTTAAATAACCTTGTCAAATGAGAGAAATAGAAATAAGCCAGTAAATTCCATAAGAAATAACCATTGAAATGTAAAATGAATAAATACAAATAAAAAAGATTCCAACATTTATGTTATGGATTTTAGGTTGGATGACTGGGAGTTAATAATGCTACATATAAAAAAGTTAATATGATCTAACTGCAGAGTAACTTCACTCTACTTTGTGAGTAGAGTGCAGGATCTGGGGTGCCATGTTTTAGGATGAGTATCAAATAAAAAAACAGATAAGGCAAAGCAATGAAAATTATTTAATGGCTTGGACAACGCAATGTAATAATGTGACTGACAAAAATATTACTACGAGACTTTAACTTATCCAACTGCAACATAATGGGAGACTGTCTCCTCACACTGTACATTTTCATGTTATTGCTGTTACAAACATTTTGTAAATTCCCATTAGAAATGCCTCCAGAATATTTGGGTGCATATACTTAATCAGGGCAATTATTTGTCCTGTGCCAAAAAAAAAAAAAATCAAAAGATTGATTTAGTAGGAATAGAGACCACCGAGAATCATATAACATGAATAGATGAGAGTTCAACATGGGGAATACTGCTTGGGGTCAAAGACTGGATGGGGCTGGAAAGCAAGATTGATTTACTTCTGAGGCCTATATACCCACTAAAGGAATACTTATGAAAGAGGCGTTCCAGAAATGTTTTGCATAACCACAGCAGTACTGAAATAATTAACTTCTAGCCTTCCAAGATAGTTATTTTTTTTAAAGAGAGGAGGATAGTGAGAGAGAGAGAGAGAGGAAGAGAATCAATTTTTATTGAGTTTTTCACATGGCCTTCATTGCTCTGACACTTGGTTGTGTTCGTAGGTGCTGGGGTTTGAACCCGTGTACTTGCGCATGCCAGCTTGCCATAATGCCCAGCCACCATTCCAGCCCCTGAGATATTTTGAAGAACAGTCTTTGGAATTTTTGTTTTTAAAAAATTAATCATGTAGGGTTGGAGATGTAGCTCAGTGGTAGAGTGCTTGCCTAATATGCACAAGGTCCAATGTTTGATCTCCAGCACTTAAAAAAAAATAAAATAAATTAGTCATGCAATATTGCAGTCATGTAATAATTTGATCTGAATGACAAATATCAGGAATCTTCAAAAATACAAAAGCTTATCTTAGAAGAATCGTGTTCATTTGCTGTTAATGCTGGGATTTAAATGATTAGAGGGGAGACCAGAATGAGTTAGTGTCCATAGGTCAAATAACGTTCTGCAGGCATGAAAGTAAAGTTCAGATCCAGGCTTCCCAGTTCACTTGTCCCCTGGCAGCTGTTCTTGTTACAATAAATGCATGTGGAAAGGAGAAGCAGCCCAGCCTTACTCCAAGACTGGAGGGCAGGTATCCATGTTGGAGCCAAAAGAGCAACCTCAGTGTTTGCAAATGAAAGCTGATGTTGCTTCTTGGCATGCAAACTTGTGTATCCCCACTCACTTATCAGGGTCAAGTTGACTTAAAATATCCTTGGGAGGAACCATGGGAAGTCAAGACAGCCTTGCTCAGCCATGGCTATCCAGCTGTTTATGTCCTTGGTCATAATAGGGAGGTTTGGGAACCCAGATTAATCCCAGTTTCCTTTTCTAGGCCTCAGAAGCAAGCATCAGACTATCTGTAGGGATAGGCTCTGCAGTCAGAACCCTTCTCAAAACCATCTGGCTAAGTTCCCACCTGCTACCAAGGTGCGGTTTTTGGTTCTGCAGTGGTGAAGCAAGTTATCAACTTGTATAACAAGTTAAGGAAGGAAAGAACAGAGGCAGAGAAATCTTTACCAAACAAGATGTAAACGGTTATCTATGAAAGGTTAGGAAATGGAAATATTGACTTACTTGATTTTCTTATATCTAATAATGATAGTGAAGTATTTAATAAATGCCAGTTGCTCATATGCCAAGTTCTATCTGATGTATCCCACATACATTTACTCATTTAATCTTTGAAACAACTTCATGAAGTAGACACTATTATTATTTTGTAGATTAAGAAAGGAGGCTTAGAGAACAGTTTAAGTAACTTGTCCAGGATCACAGAGTGTAAGTGACAGAGACAGGATTTGAATCCAGCCTGTGTGACTCACAAGCCTTCCCCAAAGACTCTCAAAAGCATATTTCAGATGGGCATGGTGCTGCACACCTGTAATCCCAACAACTTGGGAGACTGAGACAGGAGGATCACTAGCTCAAAGCTGGTCTCAACAATTTAGCAAGGCCCTAAGCAAGTTACAGACCCTGTCTCATTATAAAATATAAAAAAGGCTGGGGATGTGGCTCAGTGGTTAAGCATCCCTGGGTTCAATTCTGGTACCAAAAAATGAAAGCAGATTTCAAGATCCAAGCAAGGCAAACGATTTCACAATATAGCTTGTTTCTGAATATGTGACCTTCAGATTAGCAGCTGAACATGTAAATCATTATAGCCACACAGAAACTTTAAAATAAAAAGAAAATACAGAATTAAACCTGACTATGGGCTGGAGAGGTGGCTCAGTATTATAGCTCTTGCCTGGCATTTCGAGAACATGGGTTTGATCCCCAGCACCACATACACATAAGTGTTGGAGAAACAAAAACCAGATGAAAAAATGAAAATTGGTTTTCTCTTAAAAAATAAAATAGAAACGACTAGTGACTAAGGACCAGTTGCAGGGCCTCTGTGAAAGGTTTATACAAGAGACAATGCCATGATCTGCAAATCCTTGGATATAAGCAGAAATGCCCTAGAATATTACTTTAATGCAATGAAAAGCTTTTATAGCACACTGTGAAAATTAACAGTGGTTTGCACGCCTTATTTTTTACATTCCTCCAGCAGTCCCATGAGCCAGCTGTTCTTGGCCTCATGTTACACTACAATTTTAAAACTCAGAAAAGTTAAGTGACATACTTGGGACAAGAGATTTCATCTTTCTATGAAAAGCAGATTTATTGGCCCACAAATTTGGCATATATACCCAGGTCCTCTGCTTAAGGGTCTGTTTTCATTGAATAGAATCATTGTGTTAGATTTAGATGTGTATATAAAATGTTCAGAGTAACTTACCCACAGTCCAATTTTCTCTGCCTGACTGGGAATTGAACCCAGGGCCTAGCACATGCTAGACAAGCACTCTTCCACTGAGCTATATTCCCAGCCTTTTTATTTTGAAATAGAATCTAAATTGTCCAGGCTGGCCTTGAACTTATCCTCCTACTTTAGTCTCCCAAGTAGCTGAATTTTACAGGCATACAGCACCTCACCTGGCCCACTTTTCTTCTCAGTAAAGAGTTCCAGGTCTCTGAGATCAGATCTTTCAGGACTAGCTGCCACATAGGCCATTGACTAGAGCAGAGCAATACGATTTCTAGTATTCCCCTGTACAAGATCAGTTTTACACAAATTTTTTGAAGCACATAATTGTTAAGCTACCAAGCCAGTTTAAAAATACAGACTTTGAATAAAACATATCCTTTATTGGATATTCGTGGACTCTTTGGGAATTGGAAAAGACTGTGTCCTTTGTGATATCCTGTGTTTCTGATTGAACACCCAGTGATTAACCTTTTAAGTATGTTTTTTTGGGTTTTTTTTTGGGGGGGAGGGCTATAGCAGGCAGGAGAAAATAACTCCAGGAATGTGGATTACTTGCGGCTAACCAGGACCTGTTGATCTGGTTAGTTTCTTTTCCCCATGCTGTTGAGGTATTACTTTTGGATTCTAATTGGCCAACAGGAAGTTTTGAGGCTTTTAAATCCAAACTGAATCTAGTGATTATAATGAAGTAGGAGTTTAAACTGTACTTGGGTGTCGGTTACCCCTTGTTGATAGACCTGTAGCTGTGCTCATTACTTTCTGACCTGGTGCAGACATGGCTACGTGACAGAAGATTCATTCAGCAAACAAATCTTAAGTTCTTTCTGTGTGCCAGGCACTAGACATTGATCGTATTTATTTATTTTGAGGTACTTGGGATTGAACCCAGAGGCACACTACCACTGAGCTATATCTTCAACCCTTTTTTTTATTTTTAATGTATTAATTTTGAGACAGAGTCTCACTAGCTTGCCCAGGCTGGATCCTCCTGCCTCAACCTCTTGAGTCACTGGAATTATAGGCATGTGCCACCATGTCCAGCTGGACACTGATTTTAAATTGTTAGTCTCCAGGCTACTTTAACCTGAAATGGTTCAGTAGACAAGAGATTTTTATAGGCAGGCACATACTTCAGAGAAGGTCTGATTTGGGGAAATGTTTTTTTTTTTTTTTTTTTTAAAGAGAGAGGGAGATTGAGAGAGACAGAGAAAGGGAGAAACAACTTTATTGAGTTTTTCACATGGCCTTCGTTGCTCCAACACTCAGTTGTGTATGTGGTGCTGGGGTTTGAACCTGGGTTCTCGTGCTTGCCAGGCAAGCGCCGAAACCACTGAGCCACCGCTCCAGCCGCTGGGGAAATGTTTCAGATGAGAATAATTTCCCAAATTTCAATAAAATTTTCAGTACACTGTCATTCCAATCATTGAATCTTCCAGGGATTCCAAGGATTGTGTTTCACAGAAACTGATTTGTATTTGATGATGCCATTTTGGGTATTGAGTCAATTTAGATCAGAAATCTGAAAGACCCTTGAGTTCAGAGACTAGGTAGATTTCCAGCTAGACATTCCCAGCTTTCATAGTTTCGGGGCAAACTTTCTTTCCCAGGGAATTGCAGCAGCACGTATTAGGAATGCTCTTTCCGCCAAGACTCTAACTTGTAGACCCAGCTGCCCATGCCAGATAGTCTGAAAAAGTATCAGAACATGAGCCACCATCTCATTAGTCAATGTATTGTGGTCAATAATCAGCGCCAGAATTGGTCTTTAGAAAATAATACAGTAAATACTTGAATTTAAACTCCATCTGTAAAGCTCTTAGTCTGAGTTTATTAAGACACAAAAATAACTCCTGATTCACAGGCTTGATATTCATTGCTGGGGCAAGAATCACTTTTTAGTTGTGGGACGTTACCAAGTGGCCATGTTCTTGGGGAAAGCATTGGTGTTTCACTTTTGGGGTCATCAAAGACTAGAAAAGTGCCAAGACTTGGAGAGATGGGATACTGATTTGGAAAGAAGTAAAGCAGGATGCTAGGTGTCACCCCCCTCAAATTGGCACAATTGCTTGTAGGAGGCCTGTCTAGTGCCCAGAGCCTGAATGTTGAGGTGGGTAGGACACGATGCTAGCATCTCTGACATTGCACTTCTCCTTGCTGTAATTTCAGACCCGGATGCAGAGTCTACAGCCTGACCCGGCTGCCCGTTATCGCAATGTGTTGGAGGCCCTCAGGAGGATTATAAGAACCGAGGGCCTATGGAGGCCCATGCGGGGGCTGAACGTCACAGCAACAGGCGCAGGGCCTGCTCACGCCCTCTATTTTGCCTGCTACGAAAAGTTGAAAAAGACATTGAGTGATATAATCCACCCAGGGGGCAATAGCCATATTGCCAATGGTATTGAGCCTTCCTGTGCCAGTTCCCCCATTTTCCCAACTCTTTGGGCTTTGCTGCTTCAGTGCTTTCCAGAATCAGCATGGTTTGGAGCTGCAGCTTTGGGCTGGGGTAGGCCAGATGATAGGGGAGGGACTTCTAAACGTGATGTTCTCAGACAACGGGCTGCTGCAACCCCACCCCTCCTCTGGGGCACCTCAACAAAGGGTTACAGTATCCTCCCTTACCTACCAGCTTGAATTTTTTCCTCTCATCTTCTCCCTGGCATCAGCTGCTAATGCCTGGTATGGAGACACACACTGAACTACCCCCATTGTGTACTTGATAGGAGGGTGGTGTCTTGCTCCTAAGGGCGGGATTGGAGGTGGAGGTGGCCCAGCTGCCCAAGGAGGACATTAATGGGGCCCCAGCTCTTCGCCTCACCTTTTCAGGACCCTGGTTGTCATGTGGACATGACAAAGCCTTGACAAGTGAATGGGGACAGGGCCAAGGGTCTGTGGAGAATCCAGAAGGTTGGAGGTTAAGTGGAACTGAAGGAAGAGATAACAGCCCAGGGTTTCAAGATTGTCTGAAAACCACGTTGAGTGTGGAAAAGGTGGGGGATATAGTAGTTCAAGACCAAGGGAAAGATCAGCATGGACAAATGTTAGGATTTGGAGGTGGGCCGAGCAGCACAGGCAGCAGGATGGAAGGCGGATTCTGTGGTGAAGAACTGACCACCCGGCTCCTGCATTCTCCCTGCACTGGTGGCAGTTGATATGCTGGCATCCCTTGGCAGCAGAGGATCTGCTTCCTCCTACCTGGGGCATGAAATGCATTTATTCTCAGGATCATCTGTTGATAAAAACTGGGCTGTTTGCCTCTTATGAGTGAGATAGGTGTGGAATGTACATTGATGACTTTTACTAAGTGGATGGGAACAAATATCTTCCTTTCTTGGAGCAGAAGTTCAGGAGCAGTGGGTGCCCTGCTTTTGGACTGGCTCTTAATGTTCCCTTTCTGCAATGCACTAGCACAGCCACTCACCTTCACCCGGCCTCAGTGAGTTGGTCAGCCTCTCCTGGCCTTAACTGTGGCAGTTGTTCTCTCATTTGCAGGTGCAGCCGGGTGTGTGGCAACATTACTTCATGATGCAGCCATGAATCCGGCAGAAGGTAACGATTCCTCAGCCTGTCCCGCTGGGTAACTGCAGCTGTGCGTCTGGACTTTTCCTTTATTTCTGGTTGGAAGAAAAAAGCTGGAAAGCTCATCAGTTTTGGTGGGAAATCCTCCCATATTACTTTTGTTTTTTCCACCAGAGGGCGCTTGCTCCATATTTTTAGTCCTTGGGAGGAACCCCTTGGGCAGGGACCATCCTCTGGGATTTAATTGATCTTTGGGGCTGGCTTCCCAGGAAAAAGAGATGGCTCTCTATAGGCTTATTCCTGGGCTTTTCTGAAGTCCAATTTGTAAATTTAATCTCTCCTGAAAGTTTAGCTGATTATTTAATTTTTCTTCAAAGAGGTAAAGATGAATTTTGACATTTAAAAGTACTGTCTTTCTTTTTGGAATGAAGAGCGTGGTTGAGATAGGAGTGAAAGATTGAACTGTAAAGGACGCAGTCCCTGCATTGCTACTGGCTCTTGGCTTCTCAGTTGGGGGAAAATTCTCCAAAAACTTTCTCACTGTGAGCATGAGGCACTCAGACAAATAAGAGGGGATAGCAGAGTTCCAGTTCTTTGCCTGGGCAAGGCCACAGGGGTGGTGAGGGCCACACCTAAGCTGGAGACCCACAGAACTCACCATGTTTGGACCAAATCTTTTTGTTTAAGAACCTTGGCTTTCTTTTTGGTAGTACTTTTCCTTCCTCCCCTCTGGGAGAATAACCATCCTCATATTTTAAGCGTTAGGTGCTCCTCACTCCTGAGGATTGGGATTGTTAGTAGTGTTCATTATTACATCACTGCCGTGGAGTCATTCCTTCCTGGAGTTGGGAAGCATGATTGTGATAGGTACTCATTTCACGGAGGCCCTCTGGAGGTAGTAAGCCACAGAGCTGTCCTGCATGCTAACTGGCTAGTTTTAAAGACACCCTACTGGGAGTGAGTCCATTATTTTTTGACCTTTTACTAACCCTCTGCCTACCTCCTCCCCTCAAACAAGGGAAGCATGAACAGGTTAACTGGTAGTTAGTTCACATATACTTTCTTCTTTCTCCATTCCATTGGCTGATCTGCTGATTCTGGACCCTGAATCTGGATACTCTCGTCACCGGCTGGTTGCTGTCACCATTTTCCTCCTTTTTGATGGTACTCCCAGTGGTCAAGCAGAGGATGCAGATGTACAACTCACCATACCACCGGGTGACAGACTGTGTACGGGCAGTGTGGCAAAATGAAGGGGCTGGAGCCTTTTACCGCAGCTACACCACCCAGCTAACCATGAACGTTCCTTTCCAAGCCATTCACTTCATGACCTATGAATTCCTGCAGGAGCACTTTAACCCCCAGAGACGGTACAACCCCAGCTCTCATGTCCTCTCCGGAGCCTGTGCAGGAGCTGTAGCTGCGGCGGCCACAACCCCACTGGACGTTTGCAAAACACTGCTCAACACCCAGGAATCCCTGGCTTTGAACTCAAACATCACAGGACACATCACAGGCATGGCTAGTGCCTTCAGGACGGTGTATCAAGTAGGCGGGGTGACTGCCTACTTCCGAGGGGTGCAGGCTCGAGTAATTTACCAGATCCCCTCCACAGCCATCGCATGGTCTGTGTATGAGTTCTTCAAATACCTAATCACTAAACGGCAAGAGGAGTGGAGAGTGGGCAAGTGAAGGAGCACTCTGCAGCCAGGTCTAGACGGCACTGCTGCGTCCTGCCCCCTCCAGCCACGTTGTCTCCTGGCATGCCCCAGCCTTGAGTGGAGTTGGAAGGAAGGGAGAGAGCTCTCCCCAGGCTCTCAGTGTTTGGGCTAACACCAGTTCCTGCCCTCGTTGCCTCCACCACCTTTCCTTCCAGGCCTTGAGCAAGTGCAGCCGAGCCCACCTCAGCACCTCTGTTGACCTCCATCGTGGCCTGGTGACCTGCTCTAGACTGTTATAGAGGGCTAAGCAGCACATCCCCCTGGTTCCTAATAAAAAGCCTTTAAATTAAATGGTGTTGTCGGGTTTGTCTTGCCAAAGGGGAAATGAAATGCTGTCAGCTGTTCTTGGCTTGAAGCATAAATCAGGAGATACAAAGGTAGGTTTATTGAAGGTGGCTGTAAGTTTTTGTTTCTGCAATTTTTGTGATGTTTTAGAACAGGTCTCATTTCCTTTGTTCTAGTCTCCCCATCACCTGGAACACTGGGCCTTTGATAGACCCAGGTGTTTGTTTTTTGTTTTTACTTTTTTTAGTTTTCCATATGGCCTTCTTTGCTCCGACACTCTGTGGTGCTGGGGTTCGAACCCACGCCCTTACACATGCCAGGCACGAGCTGTAAATGTTGAGCCACTGCTTCAGCCCCTCAACAGGTGTTCTTGATCCCATGGGTGCCTCTTCCCTTGGGCAGCAGCAGGGCCCTGCAGAGGAGATCTCAGCTCCCATCCTGGGCTCTGCCTTTCCACTCAGCATTTTTGTTACCTGATGTAGTTGTGAAATTAAAATTATTCAGTGAAGCTGCAAGTCCTGAAGATTGTGTGAACAATAATAACACATTTTATTTGACTTTAAGGTTTTTACAAAGTATTTGAGCACATGAGGTCTTACAGGGTTCTCACAAATTAGCAAAGCAGGTGGTGCAAGTATCATCTCTACTTCCTGGGATGGAAGCTCAGAAAGGCTGTGTCATTCCTGAGGTCTCATAGTAAGTGCAGAACGGGGACCCCAGCCCAGATTTTTTGACCCCAGTAGTGAACCTAACTGAAGATAGGAACTGAGCTGAGGCATGTTCCCCAATGTGCAAGTACTGAAGTGGTACCCTCTGATGTCTGCCAGGATTCTCTCTACCTGGAGACATTCTGAGATGGGACTTTGCTGTGCTATGTAGGTCAGGCTCCCTTTTCTGGCTACCATCAGTTCTTAGCAAGTTCAGGACACAGAAATCTACCTACCCCTCTGAGACTTCCACTGATCATCCTTGTTATACCATCTGCCATCCACCCACTCATTAACTATTGAGGGTCTCTGGGTCAGATACTAGAGTTTGGGATACAATGATAAATAAAGCAGTCCTGACTCTCAGCTTCCTGAGGAGTAAGATACATGTAAACAGGCAATTACAAGATCAAATGATGAGACAAATGATGGGATAAACCCAGAATACACTTGGAGGATATGAGGATACCAACCCAGCCTTGGGTGACTGGGGTAGCTTTTGGAAGAACTGATATCTCCAGTGACAGTTAGAAGGCACATGAGGTGAAGAGGGGAGGAGAGACCTTTACTGAAAGACCTGGAAGTTGGACGATAGGAAACGTTAGAGGGTCCAGTGAGCAAGTGGTGCTGCAGGACTGAACAGTATGGGCAAGGTGTGCAGCTAGAGAGCTGAGCAGAGGCTGGGTCTTAAGAAATGCCAAGGAGTTCAGAGTTTATCTTGCAGGCAATGCAGAGGCATTACAGGGGTTTAAGCAGAGGCACAGCGTGATCAGATTTGCCATTTAAACAGATCACTTAGGCTCTCTAGAGAAAAGGATTAGAGGAGCAAGACCAGGCAGGCAGCTTACAAGGCTGCAGCAGTAATCCAGGCAACTGCACCCGGGTCTGGGCCAGGACTAGTAAGGAGACTGGAGCCATGTTAGGGTTTTAGGAGCAATAGGATTTTGTTACAGAATAAATCTTGTGCTCCCTCCACCTGAGAGCCCTTCAAGTATCTATGGAGAATTATGTCTGAAAGCACTTGGAAAAAAAAAAAAAACTGTCAGGGAAACAGCAAGGGCTCCAGTTGCCAACCTCATCTTAGTAGCCCATGTTGCCTATCTGATTCAGCAATGGAAGGGAAAGATGTTGACAGTGTTGACTGGTGCTCACTGGAGTTTGGATTACTATGGAGGAAAAAAGAAAGTGTGATAGCATTATAGAGCTGATTTCAGAGGGTCTGCAAGTAAAGGTGTAAGTGAATGGCTGCCTCCAGATATGGACGAGGCAGGAGAACAAAGGGATGGCTCTCCAGATCCTGTTCTTGCAGCTGGCTTCACAGAGCTACTGTTTGGCCTAGTATCTGGCACATAGTAGGAAATGTGCTCATTTTTCAAGAGGAGGACTTGAGGACTTGAGGTAATTTCTGAAAGAATGGTAGCTACTGAAAACCTCTTCAGGCCACCTAGCAACTCAGGAGGCTGAAGCAGGAGGATCACAAATTCAAGGCCAGTCTCAGCAATTTAATGAGGCCCTAACCAACTTAGGGAGACCCTGTCTCAAAATAAAGTTTTAAAAAGGGCTGGGATGTAGATCAGTGGTAAGGCGAATGAGCTGAAAAGGGGAGGAGAGATGTTTACTGAGAGACCTGGCAGTTGGACGATAAGAGCCTCTAGTTGTACCTCTAGTACCTAAATAAATAAATAAATACCCCCTCGGCCCTACTGCTACTCACAAATAAAGAGAAAAGAATCCAAAGTAACCTGCCAACCTCCCATGTGCACACAGTGGGCCATTGCTCTGCTACTGGGCCATACCCTCAGTCTAACAGGACATGTTGATGTCCACATTATCTAATATTTTTATGCATAAATACTTTTGTTAGTTTTCAAAAATAAGATCTTACTGTAACCAGCTTCCTTCACATAATAGAATATGGTGTGTATCTTTCCACACTGTTAAATTTCCTTCCACCACTTCAGTTGGAAGTGGTCATATCTCATCCCATTATGTGAATGTACAATGACACTTTATTCTATCAAGTCCCCTGGTGCACCTTTAAAGTAATTTATTATCAGAAACGTTGCTGTGATAGGTCGAATCTGAATGATTCAAAGATGAGTATATAGTAAATGTAGGGAGAAGGTACAGAGCAGAGGGTGATGTGGGTGAGGAGACCCTACCTGGAGACAAGGGTACAGGTTACAGGATGTGAGGCTGACGCTGGCCAGTGAGGATGTCAGGGCTAGAGACTCCTGAGAAGTCGCCCGGCTTCCCATATTTCCTGGAGCCCTGCTTCGCTTCTGCCCCAGCCCCTGCTCCAGTGTTTGGGAGCTCGCTGCTGTGTGAGGTCATCCACGTCACGGCAGCAAAGCCCCACCTGTTAGAAAGCCATGGTCTCCTGCCTCCACTCTGGGAGCATGCCACTCCCTTGCTTCTGTCGCCTTAGGATAAAGAGCTACTTTCTTCATCATGGCCCAAAGGGCTTTACAGAATTAGGCCAGCCTCTCTCTCCAACCCCAGGCTCACTTAAAGGTGAGGCATCAAACACAAACACCTATTTTCTTCAAAATCCAAAGTGACCCTTCTGTTGTCTTCATTCATTAATTTAGGAGACTTGATAGGCCTGTCTAAACTACCAGAGCTTCTCACCACAGATGTGTAGACTGGGTGTGCGGTATTGTGCTCTTTCCCACTGCCTTAGACTGTGCAGGAGAACAAGCCCCACCAGAGCTGCACAGCATCCCACACGTTGTCAGCACTCCATAAACACAACCTGTACACCACCCACCTTCACTCCACATACTCAGAAGAAAGGGGAGCGCTTCTCCATAAATTTGAGGCACTTAAGTGTCCCTGTAATTTCCTCCTCTGATGGCACCTTCTGCCTGCCAGGGCAGCACAAAATCAGACTAATCCTTCTTTCTGACAGCCCTTCAAAAATATTAAGATGGCTGTCATGTTACCCAGGGAGGAGTCAGAGCACAGAGCGCATGGAAGGTGGGCAGAGTTCAGACTTGACTCGGCAGCTAATGAGAGCTCTCAGTGCTTACTAAGCAGGGAGGAACTAGACCAAAGAAATGTCTGAGGATGATTCAACTTACAGCCTAGATACAGGATAGTCAGACGGGCTGATGTCACCATCTAGGCAAAGATGAACCTGAGACAGTTGTTACCGTGTGGAGTCATCTGCTGATTTAGATGCTCATGTGGGAAGATACCCGCTGGTTGTCTAGCACTGCTCTGACTGTGCTTTGCCTCCTTGGTTAGACTGGGGACCAGAATTCTGCCTTTCTGGTATGACCTTCTGCACCACAGTTCCCATTACAAGTGCTTGACAGTTTCTTGCTGACCAGCGACTGCTTGGCCAGACACTGAGATTTGTCAGGGAACTTAATGATGCTCAGCTAGCTAGGCATGAGCCAGGTCAATTCATAGCTGTGTATTGAGCAGAGGCAGCCATTGGGGTAGATGCTGGGCCTATGATGGTCAGTTTTATGTGTCAATACGGTGAGGCTATTGTCCCCAGATATAAACACTAATATAGGTGCTGTCACCTAGATAATGATAAGACCCAAGCAGAGAGGAGGGATGCCTAAACAAGGATGGTGAGGATAAGAAGAGGGAGAGACAGAGTGGAGGGATGTTTAGGAGGTGGAATCAACCAAGCTTGCGAATTTCTGGGAAAGAGCACGTTTCCCAGGTGGGACTAATATAGTTATGAACATGTGTTTGAAGCTGGGACAGATTTCAGGATCCACAATATGGACACAGGAGTCAACTCTACCGAGGTTACACCTAAGCCATGCAGTGGATGGAGAAGGTGAGCATTTAGAATAAGTACTCTTTCTTTTTTTTATTTTTTTAACCTCTTTAAAAAGTAACCTATAAACTTCTCTCCAGTGGAAGTCCAGAAAGCCCATAAATATATGAGAAAATGCTCTACATCATTAGCTGTAAGGGAGATGCAAATCAAAACTTCAATGAGATACCACCTCACTCCTGTTAGAGTGGCAAAAATGAAAAATACAAACAACGACAGATGCTGGAGGGGCTGTGGGAAATGAGGAACACTATTACACTGCTGGTGGGACTGCAAACTGGTTCAGCCACTATGGAAAGCAGTGTGGAGAATCCTCAAAAATTAAGGATGGAACCACCTTACAACCCAGCTATCCCACTCCTGGGAATTTTCCCAAAAGATTTGGAATCAGCATATTGTAGCGATGTGGCTTCATCAGTGTTTATAGCAGCTCAGTTTACTATAGCTAGATTATGGAACCAACCCAGATGCCCCTCACTTGATGAGTGGATACAAAAGCTTTGGTTCATATATACTATGGAATACTACTCGGCCATTAGAGAGGATGATATTATAGCTTTCGAAATCAAATGGATGGAGATGGACAGAATTATGCTTAGTGAAGTCTCCCAAGCTCAGAGACTCAAGGGCCGAATGGTTTCTCTCATCTGTTGATGCTAGAATTTATGTTGAAGCAGTAGGCTGACCTAACAAAACCTCAAATTGAATGACTTTCAGTGCAACAGGGGGAAAGCTCCCTGGGATACTTGGAGGTGTAGGGAAGGGGATGGGGAGGGGGGAGGGTACATGAAGAACTCATAGGAGTCTGATGATTGGGAAGATGGGGGAACCATCCCAGAAGCCAATGTCATTCCTCCACTAGATACCCATTTAACATATGAGTTCTTCTGGGGGAAACTGCAACAGATGAAACCCATAGTAGTTTATCTATGCGTTGGCATTACCCCTGGATAACAAAGTTTATACATATTGATTACTACTGTTTTGACCATGTTTCCCCCTCATCTGTATCCTGTATCGCTATATACTTCTAATAAATTTGAAAAAAAAAAGTAACCTATATAGGGCTGGAGAGGTGGCTCAGTGGTAGAGTGCTTGCCTGGCGTGTGTTAGGTCCTGGGTTCAATCTCTAGCACTGCATATACAAATAGAGGGTTTTAAAAAATCCCAGATAAAAACAACTAACTCTCTGAGGGAGGGAGGGAGGGAGGAAGGGTAGGGAGGGATCCAGGGAGACAAGTAACAATGTAGCACACTGTTTACCCTCCTGAGAATCCAAATAATACTTATGCAATCATTTAATTCTGGAAAATTCGTAACCTAAGCATTTATATTGCTTGTAGGGGTGAAATACAGAAGAATCAAGAAACTGGGGAGTGGGTGATATGGGGGTAATTCTTAGTTATGTACGTGGTGCTGGGGTTTGAACCCAGGTCCTTGTGCTTGCCAGGCAAGTGCCGAAACCACTGAGCCACCGCTCCAGCCCTAAACTCTCTCTTAAAAAAAAAAAGAAGTAACCTACATAAATGTAGATCTGGGTGAAATTTTACATATTTTTACACCTGCGGAACTGCCATACCAATACAGGATGCTTTCAAAACTGCTCCTTTGTGTCCTCTCATAGTTAATGCTCCCCCAAAGGTAATCACAATTGTGACTTTTGTCACTGAGATTAGTCTTGCCTGATTCCAGACTTCATAAACACATATTCACATAATACATACTCTTTTTGTGTCTGGCTTCCTTGCCGCCACATGACATCTGTAAGATTCATCAACGCTGAAGCGTACAGCCGTTGGTTCTCTTTCATTGCTCTTTGGTTAGGATGCTTTTCTCACTGCATTTCTCCATTCTCTTATTCGTACATATTTGGGTTGTGTATCAGGCATGGTTCTATGGGGAAACAGAATGAATACCAATGAGATATACAGATAGGAGGCAGGGTGGGGGGAGCAAGAGATTGAAGGAGAGAGATCCTTTTAAAGAAGGAATTGGCTCATGTGGTTGGGGGACGCTGGCAAATTCAAAGCCTATAGGCAAGAGTTCAGTTGAATCTCAAATCCATAAGACAACTGTCTGGAAACTCAGGCAAGGCTTCTATGTTAGTCTTAAGGCAGGCTCCTTCTCTGGGAAAACTGGGGATTTTTTTGGTTTTTGTTTTTTGCTTTCATGCCTTCAGCTGATTGGATGAGGCATGCCTTCAAATAAGATAAGCCTCTTATTTGAAGTTACCTGATTGTAGATGTTAATTATTTCTACAAAATACCTTCACATCAACATCTTGACTAGAGTTTGACCATACAGTGAAGTTAACATAAAATTAACCATCGCTGGTTGCTTCTAGTTTCCTATTATTCCAGTTTTTACTACTATGAATGCTCTTGTACCTGTCCTTTGGTGGACAGAGGCACTCTTTTCTGTTGGGCAAATATAAAAGCAGACTTGCTAGTTAACAAGCCTTAACTGATATTACCATCGTTGCAAAATGATCATATCAATTTATACTCCTTTTAGCAATGCATAATAGTTCCAGTTTTTTTTTTTTTAACAGAGAGGAACAGGGGGGCTGGAGAGGTGGCTCAGTGGTTTCAGTGCTTGCCTGGCAAGCAGCTGAGCCACCGCTCCAGCCCCTAATAGTTCCAGTTTAAAGCAAACTTTTTTTGGGGGTGTGGTAATCAGGGATTGAACCCAGGGGTGCTTAACCACTGAGCAACATACCCAGTCCTTTTTTATTTTTTGAGACAGGGTCTTTCTTTGTTGCTTAGGGCCTTCCTAAATTGCTGAGGCTGGCTTTGCATTTATAATCCTCCTGCCTCAACCTCACAGATGAAAGAAAGCATTCTTTCGTACCACCTTTTTTTTTTTTTTTAAGACAGGGAGCGAGTGAGAAAGAGAGGAACAGAAAATCAATTTTATTTATGTTTTTTTCTGGCCTTTGTTTCTCCAACGCTTAGTTGTGCATGTGGTGCTCAGGTTTGAGCCCAGGTCCTCGCACACGCCAGGCCAGCGGTTAGAGCCGCCACTCCAGCCACATGTGCCACTTTTTAACTATTAATTTTTATATAATTTCATACTTACAGAAAAGTCGTGAAATCAGCGCAAAGAACTCCCACACATTATTTACTCAAATTTACTAATCACTGACATTTTGCCCCGTTTGTTCTATTCTTTTACCTGTCCGCACGTGCACACACACACACATACACACACACGCACACACATGCACACACACACACACACCTTTTTTCTAAACTCTGTCCCTTTATCCATAAATATTTCGGTGCATTTTTCCTAAGGACAAGAACTTTTTCTTACATAATCAGAACACATTCATCAAATCCAGAATATGTAACATTGATACAAGGTTCTTATCTGACCTACAGTTCATATCTGAATCTCACCAATTTCTACAATGATTGCCCTTTATAGTGTTTTTTAAAAATTTCTTCCTGACCCAGCATATCTATTCCAGAATCACACATTGCATTTGCTGTTTATTTTTCTTCCCTTGATCAGATTCCAGCCTTCCCTTATCGTTCATGAACTTGATTTTTTTTTTAGATTACAGGCCAATTAAAACATCAAGTGCCCTTCAGTTTGGTTTATTATACATTTGTGGGGGGGGGGTGCATGAGAATGACACTGAGTCCTTCACAGGGCACCATAGCAGAAGGCACAGGGGTCTCTCTCTCCCTCTCTCTTTTTCCCCAGTAGTGGTGATTAAACCCAGGCCTCACACATGCTATCAAGGGCTGTACCACTAAGCTACATTCTCAGCCTTTTTAAAAAAAAATTGTAGTTTGAGACAGGGTCTCACTAAATTGCAATGGCTCATGCCTGTAATCCCAGCTATGCGGGAGACTGAAGCAGTGGGATGGCAAGTTCAAAGGCAGCCTGGGCAACTTAGTGAGACCTTCTCAAAATTCAAAACACGACTGGGGTGTAGCTCAGTGGTAGAACACTTGCCTACCATGAGATCCTAGGTTCCATCCCTAGCACTTCACAAAAGAAAGAACAAGCAAACAACCCAGATCTGGAAGCCAGGTGTGCTCCCTGCTCCTGCAGAGTCTACTTCTAGAGTCTACTTCTAGAGTCTACTTCTTTTTTTTTTTTTTTTGCAATCTCTTTAAATTTATTTTTCACCAGTATATAAAACATAAAAATTGTACATACTAATAGGCTAATGTGATGCTCCATATACATCTGAATAGAGTCTACTTCTAAGCCCTTTAGCAAGCAAAGCTAAGGAATATAGATATTTCTATCTTAATTGATTTCTATGTCTATAAACACATATGTATACACAAATTCACACAGATGCCTCCAGTTCCCCATCCTATGCCACAAAATTCATTTTATTCTTCCCTGTCTCCATATTTGTAACTCTTTCCTCTAAAAGCAAGAACTGCTGCCCATTATTCCCTGTAGATCGGCTCACTTGTTCAGTTCTATGGCACACAAAAGGTATTTCAGATTGCTAACCCACAGCACTACAGGGAACTCCTAACCAGAAGTCAGTGTTTGTTAGGTTCATTTGTTTGTTTGTTTAATGTATTTGGTTGTTTAAAGGTGATAATCTTATCTGAAACAGAGCAAGCCTCATTTGTTTTCATTTAAGTACCCCCCCCATCCTTGTTGACCTAAAAAAAAGAAAAGAAAGAAAGAAAAAATAAGAATTATTTTTCCCCTAGGGCCTGTGAGTTTCGGACAGTTTTCATGGTATTTGTAAACCCCCCCCCCCATTGTTTATGACAAATACCAGATATGTCTGCATGGCGATGTTTACAGAGAATTTAGAACTTTCATAAGATTCTCAGTTGACTTTAACCTCAAAAGTTTAGGAGAGCTAGAGAAAAGAGCAGGGATCCAGGGACCTGAGCAGGGATCCAGAGACCTCTCCAGAGAACTCCCCCCTAGTGGGGAAGGAAGTCTTGCCAGACAGGGACACTCAGAGCAGGCAGGATCTTGCTTATCTCCTATTTCCAGAGCGTAGCATTGCATTCGTATGAAGGGAAAAAGAAACCACAAAAGAGGAAGAGAAGTTTGGGAGCAAATCTGTACCCTGAGGCAAACTCCAGATTGCTTTTTCTTTTTAAGCATCTCTCCACCAGTGACAACGTGGCATCTTATATTCTGAGCCTCCCAGGGGAGGCCTAGAACTAAAGGGGGCAGGTGGTAGAGGTGGGAATGGAGAACAGCCTGGGCATCTGTCCGTAGGAGCACACAGAAAAAGTGGAAGAAAAATTCCAGTTTGCATTAAAGACTCTGACCTGAGGCCCTGACTTACCCCTGGGTAGGTTTCTTGTTGCTGCAAGGTCCCTGCCAGCCAAATTGGAGAAGTAGAGCAATTATACCTGAATAGTAGATCTGGGAGTGCAGAAGGCTCTGGCCCCTGCAGGCACAAACTGGAAGATTTCCCTAGGCATAGCAGGAAGTAGGGACCCACCCTGGCATGTGAAACCAGGTTTTTCAGTAAAGAGCAGCACTGATCTCATGAGCAGTGTTAATTGAGACCTCTGAGTTTTGGTATAGTACCACTTTGGCCTAGATCTGCTGCTCATTCCAGCTACATGCTCTGAGTTCCTGGCAATGATTTACCAAAACTTTGTAACTCAGCTCTTTCAGGGTCACTTGGCTGAGTCTAGTCTTCCTGGACATAGTACCCAAGGAAAGAAAGTAGGGGTGAGGGCAAGAGGATTAGCCCTGCTTATCACCTCCCCATCTTTCAGAAGAAGTGAACACTGCCTTTTTTCTCAACTGCCTTCTTAGAGAGGGAAAGATTGCCAGAAGGCAGAAGACACGTTGGATCTGCAGTTCGGGTTGTGCAACAGACAGAGTGAGGACAAGTTCTCAAGGTTACATTATTGCTTCGAGCCAAGGTTGGATATCAGGAAAGCAAACAAAATAATGATTGATAGCCCCAGTTGCTTGGAATGAGAGCAAGCAAGGCGGAGACCCCTGGGGAGGCACCTTTCCAGTCCCTGTCCACCACAAACTCCTGCCAGTCACCTGGAATCCACTCAGCTCCCTGTCCACTTCCGTGAGCCTATTGTTAGAATGCTTGTGTGGCCAGGCAAGCACCAAGTTCTCTTGGAGGTGTCTTCCCTTCTCCTTAAAAACTCCCTTTGCCAGGACCCCAAGCTCTGCTTCTTTCTACTTTTCTAGCCTACACAATTAAACAGCCAAGATTGTTCTTGCTGGTTTCGCCTTCAGGACACATGAACCTCAGGTGTGTTTTGCATCCGGCTGCATCCTGAGTTCTCTCACTTTGTCTTCTTCTCAGCTCACCTAGTTCTTTACACAACAAAGTGCAGAGGTAGGGGCCCACACACAGCTGGGGAGAGAGGGTTGGCGGGAGACCCTGTTCTCAGAAACTGGAAGGCTGCCAAGCCGGGGCGGTGAGCGAGTACACTGCCCCTTAGCTTCAGGCGAGGATCAGGCACTGTAGCTGTTCATATCAAGTTAATGCCCTGACATGGCTTCCATCTGAGAACAAGACATTAAAAACAGCTTGGGAGCAAGGAGTTAGATTAGGGATTTAGCTTGTCTCACAGGTGTTCCCAGACAGATGGCTCTGTCCCTCCCAGGGGCATTCTCCAGGAAAGCATGTCCCTTGCCTTAGCAGCAGCTCTAGATATGAAACACTTCAGGGAGCATTTTCTTCCTCCAGACATCTCATTTCACAAATTCTTTGATCACTTACTATCTCCCAGGCATCTGGAATGTGGCTAGTGATAATAATTTATACTTTTTCTCCTACTATGTGTTGGGCCCTGTTCTTTCTCACAATAGTCTGGGGAGTTAGCTCTGAAAATGCTCCCATTTTACAGATGAAATACTGGAAGCTCTGAGAGTTAAGAAATGTACCTGAACTCATACTGCAAGAACATGACAGAACCAGGAGTGCAATCAGGATTCCAGAGGCTCACTGCTGCCGCACAGGGCCCCTGGGGAGTGAGGAACAGGCTAAGACCCAGGGGAGAAACTGTTCAAACAGGCCATGAACTGTAGGTGCTCCTGGCTTTAACAGAGGCATGAAGAAAGTGTCATTTTCTCTTTCTGCCTGCTCCTGGCTGGTGCTCATGGGTGAGATCTGGGACATTGGAAATGCTAAGCATTATACTTTTGAAAAAAAATTTTTTAAAAGTAAAATTTCAAGTGTTATGTCTTTATTATATAACCTATTCTTATATTTACAGTTCCAGGCTTAGATGCTGGACTCTTCTGGGGGCAGGTGAAAATTTTTAATTAATTATTTATTTATTTTTGGTACTAGGGATTGAATTTAAGGACATTTAACCACTGAGCTAAATCCCCAATCCTTTACATTTTTTTTTTTTTTGAAACAGGGTCTAGCTAAGTTTCTGAGGGTCTGGCTAAGTTGTTGAGGCTGGTCTGGAACTTGTGATCCTCCTG
The DNA here is from genome assembly GCA_004027875.1 of Aplodontia rufa. Taxonomy (NCBI): domain Eukaryota; kingdom Metazoa; phylum Chordata; class Mammalia; order Rodentia; family Aplodontiidae; genus Aplodontia; species Aplodontia rufa. The sequence goes on along the minus strand of PVKS010003126.1, from coordinate 36,333 downwards.
CCTCGGCCGGGTTGCTGGGATTACAGACTTGTGCCACTGCACCCAGTTTCATACGTATGTTCCTGTGGCTGGTCATTTTGCCACCTGTCAGAAGATAGCAGTGAGGGGTGGCTCTCAGGGAGGGTCTTTTGGTTCATATATGATGTCCAGCTGGGTAGGACTGGCCAGGGCTGTCATATCCACTATTTCACTTAAACTTCTCTGTCTGCACTTGCTGTCCCTGGGTGCTACCTGGCTTACACTCTCATTTCTTCCTAGTCTTGCCTCTGGTCTCACCTCCTCAGAGGGGTTGTCCCCAAATTTCTTATCTAATATAACCTACCCTACCCCTCCGTCCCTTTCACTTGGCTTTATTTCTCCTCTTGTCCCAGTATCCAGAATTTTCTCATATGCTGACATGAAGTCTGGGACCTTTTCTGTCTTGGTCACAACCTTATCACCAGCACATAGAAATAGGACTTGGAGGACAATAGGCAATTTCTTTTTTTAAAGAGAGAAGGACAGTGACAGAGTGACAGAATCAATTTTTATTGAGTTTTTCACTTGGCTTTCATTGCTCTGACACTGAGTTGTGTACGTGGGTGCTGGGGTTTGAACACATGTACTTGCTCATGCCGGGCAAGCACCGTAACCGCCAAGCCACCGCTCCAGCCCCAACAGGCAATTTCTTGGGTAAGTAAAATAAATTTAAACCTTACAACAATCTTTCAAGGTAGATATCATTAAAACCTTTATAGCCTCATCACCATTTTAGAAATAAGCTAACAGGCTTAGAAAAGTCATCTAACCAGAAAAGTCACCTGTGCCGCACAAGGTGTACACATATTCTGCATGCGTGCTGGGGCCCCTCTTTCCCACACCACCCGCCTCACCCAGCACAGCACCCCTGACTCAAATGTTCAATAGTCCTGTGGCCCAGAGACCATTAGTTCATTAGAAAGGAAAGAAACCCAACAATACCCGGGAGAGCCATTTATAATCCCTGGGCAGGGCAGGGTCATGTCCTCTGAGGAACACAACATAGCATTGGTGTCCCCAGCTCTTAAAGGACCGCCCTTCCAGTTTCTGCCTAGTGTCCAGCAGTGGGCCATGCCTGGGTAGCCCTCCAGCTTGCAAGAGCAGTTCAACCCCACTGCTTTTGCAAGAGATACCTACCTTCTCCCTCCTGGCCTTTTGTGGGAGCCCTAGAGCCAATCCCCAGTGCTTCTGTCTCAACGGGCTCAATAGAGTGAAACAACCATCTCACCTGCGTGCACATGCCCAGTCCACCTGGGCAGCTCGGACTAGTCCAGCACTGTGTAGTCTCAGGACCCAGTGAAGACCTCATCCCGGAACCCCTCACATCCAGGACAGAGCTAAGCAGAGGCCATACAGAGGGAGCAGCAAGGGAGAGAAGTAAGGGCAGGACTGAACTGTGAAGGTGAGGGGTGGGCAAAAGCTCCCCAGCACACGTCCCCTCAACACACACATAGTCTTATAGTGGGAAGAAAAGTCCAAAGATCTGAGTTTGTGTGGAAGCCTACCTCACATAAACTGTGTTAGGAAAGTAATTTTCTGTTAAATGGGAAAAATAAGATAACACCTGCTCAGAGTACTTCCTAAGATTGAAGAATAAAATTCAATAACAAACAGGTGAAAGCATCTTAGAAATCCTAAAATATCTACAAATAGAGAAATGTTACATGCATAGCTTTTCTGATTAAAAATATGCATTAGAGAAAATATAATCAGCATATAAAAGGTATACAAAAGATAAAAATCTGTAATACGTGGGCTGGAGCAGTGGCTCAGTAGTTACAGCACTTGCCCGGCATGTGCAAGTTCGCAGATTCGAACTCCAGCACCAGGTACACAACAAAGTGTCAGAGCAACGAAAGCCACATGAAAAAACAAATAAAATTGATTCTATCTTACTGTTCATTTTTCTTTAAAGAAAAAAATTTGTAGGGGCTGGAGCAGTGGCTCAATGGTCATGGCGCTTGACCATTATGTGTGAGTATCCAAGTTCAAACCCCAGCACCACGTACACAACGAAGTCTTAGAGCAATGGAGGCCACATGAAAAACTGAATAAAATTGATTCTCTTGCTCGCTGCCCCCTCTCTTAAAAAAAATCTGTAATTCTGCTGCTCATAATCACTGTTACCATTTTGTATAGTCCCCTCTGATCTTGTGTTCAAAGCACATGTGTACAAATACACATTACATACGCACATGCCCACTCACCACAAGATTATTATACAGATGGACCCCAGGGATTCTCAAAATATTTTTTTTCTTTTTGCAGTGCTGGGGATTCAATCCAGGGTACCGCACATGACAGGCAAGAGTTCTACCATTGAGCCAGAACCCCAGCCTAGAATTTTATTATTGATTTCATTCGAGTAGTAACCTCAGTCTACACTGGAACTTTATCATTGCTCTGGATAAATATAAAGTTCTAGAAACTTGCTGTTAATAATTTCTCAGTCTTTTAGTTTAGCAAATACATAGTTAATTGCAACATTACACACCAGGGAAAAGCTGTTTTCCTGCATTTGCCAGTAAAGAGCAGCAGATACTCTGGCCAAAAGCTTCTGTGGCTCAGTTTCCTCATCTGCAAATGAAATAGTCTCTGCCTTTAGGGTCAGATGAGATTATGGGTTGGACAGTGCTTGGAAACAGCAATGAAGCACCCACAGATGGGAGGTACAATTTGTATCCATCTGCACTCAAGTGCAACCAGAGAGAAATAACACCAGCATTAATCTCAATTCCATTCAACAAGTCCCAACAACCTAAGGCAAAGGCTACCAGGAGACGGCTTGTTTCTAAGATGCTAATATGCCATTCCCTTTGTGTCCAGTACTTAATAATGAGACATCCCATCTAAATGGAGCAAAAGTGGCCCCCAAAGTGGTTTGCTGTTAACTCAGCAACAGTACATCTGACTTAGAGGGGTGGAATCTGTGGGCCAAGTGTCACATGCAGCGTTTCTATTGGCACACTGGCCATAGCCATGGTTCAAGAACAGAAGCCAGGTTGGGGAAGGAAGGAGATTCATCTTCCCTCCCTGAGCATCATTCAGCCAGAATGCTGGGAACACCAGAGAGTCAACACCTGGTATCCTTTGACAGCCTGGCAGCCTTAGTAGAACACACAGAGCCAATAAACGTCATCTCCCTGGATTTTAATAAGGTTTTGAATGGGTTCCCACTTAAGTAGTCCTTGAGAAACTTGGAAAATCTGCCTGAGTGTGAACGTTTTAATAAGCAGAACGTTGGGGAAATTGGTGGTGCCAGTTAGCACCCCCAAAAAAATCATTTTTGGCATTAATTGGCTTTGCCCTAGGTGGTCTACAAGCCTTCCTTATCTTATTTCCCCTCTGTCTTTTTCCTAATCTCAATGACCCTTTAAAAGTATATATCATCCTTCAAAGGCACTTGAGCAGCTTTGAGCAAAGTTGTAAACCAGGGTTTGCATAAAAACTGGGGCCAAGGGACCTATACTAGAATGATTTCAGCAAACAAAGGCCACTTTATATTCCAACCTAAACATCTAAAATATAAAACAATTCTTCAATATATGCCAACTGAGTATGGAGAGAATAAAACTTCCTTTTGAAAATAAACTTTGTCTCTGACAATCAATTTATTTGTACATCATGGCAAATGTGTGGTGGGGGTAGAAGGAAAAGCATTGGAAAGGCAAATTTAAAAAACAAATTGTTCGGAGTGGGGGAAAGCCATCGTGAACGCAGCATAAGGACGTGGGTGGCCACGGCTGAGAAATTGCTCAGGAATTCTGTCTTTCTTCCTAGACAGTCAACTCTTTAAATACACAGCTACCCACAATACAGATATTTACAATCACAGCTTGCTGTGTGTCTCCGAAAGGCTGACCACTGTGCTAAGAAATTTCTGCATGTGCTCTCACTTAATTTCTCTAAAAATTGAGCAAGGAAGGTGTTATTCCCTACTTGATTTTTTTTTTTTTTTAAAGAAAGGACAGTGAGAGAGAGAGAGAGACAGAGAGAATCAACTTTTATTGAGTTTTTCACATAGCTTTCGTTGCTCTGACACTTAGTTGTAGAAGTAGGTGCTAGGGTTTGAACCCATGTACTTGAACCATGCAGGGCAAGTGCAGTAACCACCGGGCAAGCACTATAACCACCGAGCCACCACTCCAGCCCAGCAACTGCTCCAGCCCAGCCACCACTCCAGCCCTGATTTTTTTTTTTTTTTGTAAACCCTATCATAGAGAAGATGCGCTTAACTGCATGTACTGGTGGTGACCTGGGCATTTCTCATGGTTTCCCACATTTTTGTCTTTGAAAAACCATTTTTAAGAAAATAAATAAGTCATACATATTCAGTGCATTCTTACAAAAACTAAACAATTCAGAGTAATCAGAATGAAAAGTAAGAATTCTCTTTGACATTCCCAACAATTACAAGTACTACAATTTCCCGTAATTACATAGGGGTTGGGGATGTGATAGCATGTATGAGGCCCTGGGTTTGATTCCCAGCACACACACACAGACATGTAATAAAAGCATTTTGGAGAAACATTTTAAAAAGGGGAAAAAAGCAAAATCTATAGTTTTTCCAGTAGAACAAAATATTAGAGTGATATTTAGAATATCACTTTTCAGTCTTGGGGTTTCTATACTGTGGGTGCTTGTTGCGTAATAATCCACCAGATATATTTTGCATTATACTTTCCTCGTGCTTTTCCTGGTCTTCTCAGTTCTTGGAGTTAATGGCCAGGTAACAGTTAATTGATAACCATGGTTTGCTTAGCCACCCCTCTATTGCTGGCCATGTAGGTTGTTTCTAATATTTGCAGTTATAAAGTGTGTTGTGATTATGATCTCCATGTATTTTTTTCTCTCTCTAGTTTGGATGATTTCCCTAGCATTCCCAGAAGTGGAATTACTGGGTCAAAGGGTGTGACCATTCTTAAGGCTCTCAGTCCATAGTGCCAAACTGTTTTCCAAAAGGATTGAAGCAATTTTCACTATTTGGAAGCTTGCGGCTTACTCTGTGTGAGAAGCTCTGGGGACAGACTTTGTTTAAGACTTATTGTTCTGCTGCCGAGCTAGAATCCCGACACATAATTTTGCCATTTCATACGGCCTCTTTCAAAGTCTGTTGACGATGTTTGACCATCTGATTACTGGGTGGAAGATTTATATTGGTCTCCCTGTCTCCAGGCTCTTCCTGCCTTCAATCTGTTTTGCATATTTTGGCCACATTAGCTCTTTTGGAACTGTCACTTGCCTCCTCTCACTGCCCTACTGAGAAACTTGTAGTGGCTCTCTGTGCCCTTGAGGATCAATTCCAACTCCTCTCTTAGGCCTTGAAGACCCTTTATAACAGGGTCCCGCCCTCTTCCCCATTCAATCTGATCCCCTACCGCCCACAGTAGAAACCTTCAGCCACTTCCTTATAGTCCCCCAAATTATGTTCCATCTGCTTCCCCTTTGACTTATGTTTTCACCCACCTGGAATGCTTCCCCTTCCTTTCTACCTAATCCAAGTTCTCCAGCTCTCAGGGTGGTTCAGTCCCACCCAGACAGTATCAGAATTCTGTAAAGGGAGCCATGAACGTGTGAAAAGACCTGCAATCAGGGATGCAGAGAGAAGCAAACCAAGCAGGGCATGTCACTGGGGCTGGAGGACTCAGGTGACCTCCCCAGACACACATTAAAGGCATGAATGGATTGGCAACAGAGATCAGAACCAAGCCATTTGGGTTGTTTTTAATGACCTAAAGAAGGGATCTGTAAGAGAGTAGGATTGTGGGCTAATAAGGGAATGATGACAATAATAATTATAGTATTTTAGTTATGATTACCTTCACTTTGAGAAATTAAGACCTGAAAAATAAAGGCTTAAATATAAGGAAAAAATCATTTACATTTAATGAAAAGGAATCTTCAGGAAGTCCAGAGCTGGAATAGCAGCTTTCTGCTTAACAAGAATCTGAGCTCTTTAGTTCTTTGCAATGCCAACCCTAAGGTGTGGCCCTCTTCCTTATGTTCCAAAATAGTAGCTGGGGCATCATATCTAGAGTCCAAACCTAGAGTCCAAACCAATAACAGGCAGAAGGATGATGACAAACATGTCTTCCATTTAAGGAGACTTCTGAAACCCCATGCTATACCTCTGTTCAAACCTCACTGGCCTTATCGTGAGGCTGCTCCTAGCTGCAAGGAAGTACCTATGTCCAGATAAAAATCAGACTGTTACTAAAAGAAGGCAATAGATGTTAGCTAGCAGTGCCCACTAAGATTGTAATCAATTTATTACCTATTATTGCTTTTAATCTGTATGCCAATTCTATAAGCAAGTACTTAGTAGAAAGCAGAGTAAGACCTGGAGCCTGGGTTTTTTTAAAATTAGGTTTCATGGGAAATAATTTTTCATAATTTAAAAACACAAAATAATTGGTAAACACCTTTTTTTTCCTTTGACCAAACATATATACAGACCTTCTTTCAGAAATTAAGTCTTATGCTTGGAAATCTCACTATGTAGAGTTCACTCAGGGACCTCCTTTAATATGTGCTTAATTATATTTTTTGGAATACAGTAGATCTTATCTGTGAGGAATGTCTAAGACTTTCTTGAGCTAGGGCTGTAGCTCTGTGGTATACTTGCCTGGCATGCATGAGGCCTTGGTTGGATCCCCAACACTGCAAAAAAAACTAAAATCTTTCTTTATAGGTTGTAAGACACAAGCAGCTCTCAACAACTAATAATGAAATAATGTCCTAAAGCGGAAAATAATTTATTTTCATTGAGAACATGCATGGTAAAACAGTTTCTACAAGTGGGAGGTTTACTAAAATAGTTGTGAACATGGGAGAGGATAAGAAAGATGGCGTTCTAGCTGTGTGCAGTGGTGCACACCTGTAATCCCAGTGACTCAGGAGGCTCAGGATTACAAGTTCAAAGCTGGCCTGGGCAATTTAGCAAGACCCTGTTTCAAAATAAAAAAGACTGAGGATGTAGCTTAGGGGTAGGGCACCCCTGGGTTGGATCCCCATGGTACTGGACTTGTGTTTTAGATTGTTACCCCAGTTTTCCTATAAAACAAATGACCAAGAAAATTGCCACATAGAGATGTTGGGCAGGTGTGATGATGCGAATTTTGTGATTGCCTGAAAGTACAGATTTTTGGAGGGTTGGACAAGTATCTCTGCCCCAATTGCCGAGGCAGGGGAGGGATGGGCAGCCCAGGAGTGAGGGAACAAAGGACATATTTGAGTAGAAAAGGAAAACTGTTTAGAAAAGATATTTCAGGCTGATAAGAATTACAAATAGTGCAGGAAAGCAGTCTTGGGCAGAGACTAGTTACAAAAGTCCAGTGGGCATGGATCGGGGAGGTGGGTGTCCTTCCAGGGTTGAGCATTTGCAGGTAAGGTAGCTATAGCTTGGTACCACCAGTACCCTTAGAACCTCCCCAGGTCTGCAGCTGAAGAATGGTCAGGCCACCATAACTGCCAACATCTTGTCATTGTACTCTGGCCTGCGTGACTATGTGAGCCTGAGTTGTCTTCATAACGCAGGAAAGGGGTTTCTGTATCTGGAGGAATGAAGGTGGCTGGGTGTTGTGTTACAGAGCAGGAAGGAAGCTGGGGGGCAGGGAACGCAGGGAAAGGCTAGTTCCCAGGAGGTAAGCACCTGGAGCAGCAGGACAGGTCCACAGCTCCGTGATGTTCCAAACACCAAGTGCAGTGCCTGGTCCACGGATTCCTTCCCCTCACCCGGTGAAGATTTGTTGAATGAATGAGCAAAAGATCTGTGGCCCCAAAGTAACTAATTAAGTTGTATCCATAAACACCTTCCTGCAGTCCCTTAAGATAACCAGTTGGGAACGTCAGGAAGCAATCTAAGGGTGGCAGCCCTGGCCTATTTCATCACAAGGACAACTGAAGGTCAAAGCCTGGGACAGGATATGTCAGTGTGGTGAATCTCTGATGCAGGTTTAGGGACCTTCAATGGCAGACTGAGAATGGTCCTCTTTGTACCATTAATAGAGCCTTTACTATGTGGCAGGCATCGTCCTAGGCGCCATGCGTGCATCACCTCATCTAATCTCATATCTTATCCATCATCCCCATTTTTCAGATGAAGAAACTGGAAAGAGGCAAAAATATCCTGTCCACGTTATGAAAACTCCTAAGTGGAAAACTAGAAGCCAACCCACTCTCCCTGACCCTGAAGCCCTCATCTTAACCACACCACTTCCTGCCTTCTGCTCCTGTCCCTCAGGTTCTTACTCAACTGATTGTAAAGCATATTTTATTTTGTCTCTGTAACATTTTATTTTTTTCCTTTTTTTTTTTTTAAGAGAGAGAGAGAAGGGAGGGGGGAGAGTGGAAGAGAGAATCAATTCCATTCAATTTTTCATCGGGCCTTTGTTGCCTCAACACCCAGCTATGTAAATGGTGCTGGGGCTCCAACCCAGGTCCCTGTGCATGCCAGGCAAGTGTGATACCCCTGAGCCACCACTCCAGCCCCTGTAACATTTTATTTTGAGATATTTTCAGATGAACAGAACTTTTTCAGAGTAAAAAGAATTGCCATATGTCCTTCATCTGCATTCCCTGAGTGTTGGCATTTTTCTGCAGGGAAAAACTATTGATTACATTTTCTGACTACGTTTTTATTTATATTCCCTTGGATTTAAATTTTCATTTGTTTTTCAGTGATCACAGACCTTGCCAAGAGCAAGGAGAAGAAGTGATGTGGCAGGCGGCTGATGGGCAGCAGGCTCCACTGACCATGTGGGAACCCTGAGCTACTAGAACAGATGGGCTGACTCCCAGCATTCCCCCGAAGGACAAGAGGGTCATCCAGTGACTCGCCTAATGGGGAGGCTTCTAAGGAATGTCCCAGACGCCAAGCCTTGAGAGATTCATTAGCTACACAAGATGTCTAAACAAGAGAAACATTAGCAATGACAGTCCCTCAGAATAATTCCACCTCTTCCTCCCTTGTGCTGTCAATTCAGGTCAGAAAGTCTCTGCTCTACTACATGTTGTGAACCTACTACATATTGGGTGCGGAATTAAGCATTGAAGCAAACGATAATATTATCAATGGTGTTGCCTCCTTTAGCAGAAAATAAGATGATTGAGTAGAAGAGATAAGACAGCATCATAGGAATTTCCCCACTAGTCCTTTAGGGACCCTCTGCTGGAGAAAATACCTCCCAAGTATTTTGGAAACAAAACTGAGGAGAGAAGGCAAGAAAGGGAGAGGGAGGAAGGCAGGAGAAGATGCAACAAGTCCTTGCATGGAAACAAGACAATCCAGATGCGCTTCCTGCCTGATGCTGGTGGTCTTCAGAAGAGGTGGGGAGGGCTCCTGGGGAAGGAGGCCCTGAAGTGTGGCCAGAGAAACGTGGCACCAAAGATGGCAGTTCTAAGTGTGGAACCCAAGTGGGACACAGGAAGAGCCCCAGTTCAGCCCCCCAAGCAAATCTATAAACCCGGCAAAGAGAGGATTTCATTAAAGCTTCTGGGATGATGTTCGCATATGGAGCAGAGAGAGCAAATGGAGTCAGGAAGAAGCTCTGTCCCCAGGATTATTCACTGTACACATGAGCCTTCCTGGTCCTTTTTCTTTGATATTCTCTGTGTTTCCCTCATACCCAGTTTTATTCCAACTTTCATTGATCTGCAAACACCCAGTGGAGACCTACTGAGACACTCAAGTGGGACAGATCTGGATTCAAGCCCCAACGCTGCTGCGAACCAGCTGGGGGCAGGGGTCACTTAACCTCCCTGAGCCTCCGTCCCTGTTAAGTAGAGCTGCTGATGCTCTGCTCATGAGCTTGATGGGAGATGAAGTGTCCAACAAGGCTTCAGGCTGGTCCTCTTTTGGATTTCACAGGCCACTCTTCCCTACCACCTGCCTTCTTTTGATTTCTGATACGCCGGTGCCAGCCTGCGGCTCTCTCCTTGACCCATTATTTTCCCCAGGTAATGGCAGGAAGCAGCACTAGACCAAGGAGCCTGAAGATTTTGCTTTGATCCCTTATCCTCCATTTAACAGTGGTGTGACCTTGGACAAGTCAGTTTACCTCTGTGTTCCAGGCTCCCCACTTACAAAATGGAAATAATACCTACCTCCAATGAGAGGGAGGTGCTTTGTGTTACACACGCCTGAGAGTCAGCTGATGTTTTTCCACACTCCCCACCTGCTCTCCCTAGTCATCCTCCATCCCCGCCCCCTCCCCACTCAGCCCAAGGGTGATTGGAAGGAGCACCAGAAAGGGACTTAGGAGCTCAGAACCATCTCAATTTGGGGTCCCTAGGCAAATTATGATCCTCTCAGGGCCTCCACTTTCTCATGTGTAAATTAAAGTGTTTGCTCAGAATCTCTTTCATGGCCACTTTACTGTCACATGCAGTCACTGTTGAAGGGGTCAGGAGTTTATTTTTCCAACAGGAATACAGTTGGGCTGCAAGGACGTCACTGTGCTCAGATGCCTTCTTGGATTCTTCTATTAATATGGCCATCATGCACTTCTTGGTCGTGTGTGAGCCTGAGGGTGTCTCCAATACTCAGTTTAGGAAAATCAGTCTTTTTGACCCTTAGCAGGGGAAATGTCTCTAGTTGGGGGGGAAATGAAGTTGTCAAACATAGTCCTTAAGAAAAGGGAGATTTATAGGGGATCACATACAAAAGCACAGGAATTAAACAAACAAACAGGGAAAGAGCACTTAAGAGCTCAGACCAAACAATATATACGGCACGCTATGTTCGGGCAGGTCACCAGTGGTCCGAGGTCTCCCCAAGCACCACCCAAGCATATCAGCCCAGACAATTGTTCATCTTCCAAGAAGCCCTTCCCAGAAGCCATAGGGTTGCAGGAAGGTAAAGCCAATGACTTCACTGAGGGGAAGAAATAGCAGCACTCAGTATAATCCTTTGGTGACTTGCTTTTGTGTAGCTCAAGATTTGGGCCCTGCCATCTCCCCTAGCCCTCCTCATGACTCCCCTTCTCCTCCACTACCCTTGTTATGCTGCCCCTCTTTGTAGCCTTCCAGCTCTGCTCACCCCACTTGATCCTCTTCCAGGCAGGATTTTAAAAATGACATTTAGTTAAATACGAATATCAGCTAGGGGCTGGAGCAGTAGCTCAGCGGTATTGCACTTGCCTGGCATGTGGGAGGATGAGGGTTCAAACCCCAGCACCTTGTACACAACTAAGTGTCAGAGCAACAAAAACCAGATGAAAAACTGAATAAAGTTGATTCTCTCTCTCTCTCCCTTAAAAAAAAATCAGCTAAACCAAAAAATCATGCAATATTTGGGATACATTTGTATTTTAAAATTTCCATGGTTTTAGCTAAAATTTAAATGTACCTGGGCATTCCATATTGTTATTTGCTACACTTTTACTTGCTGTTACCTCTGTCCACATCACCCTCACATCTTGGCCAGTTCCATGTTATTCAGGCTCCCCGCAACCATCCTTTCCCTGAGAGTCACTCTCTAAGCCAGGTACCTTGGTGCATGCCTGTAATTCCAGCAGCTCAGGAGGCTGAGGCAGGAGGATCCCAAGTTCAAAATCAATCTCAGTCTTACTGAGGCCCTGAGCAATTTAGCAAGACCTTGTCTCAAAATTAAAAATAAAAAGGGCTAGGGGTGTGGCTCAGTGGTTAAGTCCACCTAGGTTAATTCCCCGGCACACACACACACACAAAATCCACTAAGAGTCACTCTCTGACCCATCCCCTTCCCAATGTAAAGTAGCTGTCCTGGCCCATGGTGTCTCTCTAGCACATTTCCCCATTCTACTCTCACTCTGAAGTGAGTTTGTTCTTGCTGTCTGTTCCCTCTAGATCATGCTGTATCTTTCTCTGACCCCTCTCCATCACCTGTGTATACCTGGCTCACATTAGATGTTTAGTAAATAATACCTGAATGAATGAATGAATCCACGGACCACAGACTTTAGAACAGGGCTTCCCAAACTCAAATGGAAAACCCTAGAAATTTTGTTCTATTTTATTTAAATTCAGATTCTGGGTTCCATTCCCAGCACTGCAAAAATAAGAACACTTAATCCTTACAACAGTCGCAGCAGGTAGGCACAAATATTATTCTCATTCTATAGACAGGGAAACCGAGGCACACACATGTGAGTTGCCTGCCCAAAGCCACACCTGGACAGTGGACATGGAGACACCTGGTGCTCACTTTTGTAACATACAGCCACTAAGAGGGACAGGGGTTATGGGGAAGGAGGAGGGAGGGGCAAGGGGGAGGGCAAAGGGTGGGAGAATAGGGTGGGATCTAGAGGGTAAATCTAATTTACGAATATATAGATATCATATTGTTACTTAGGATGCATTTTTGATTGTACAATAACTAAATTGCTTAATTAAAAAACTTAACAAAAAAAAAAAAAGAGGGATGGGGTGGAGCTCAGGGGCAGAGCACTTGCCTAGAACATGTGAGGCTCTGGTTTCCATCCTGGGGCTGGCAGGGCTGGGGGAGAGATGCTGCCATTTGGACTATCCAAATAACACCATTCTTCAAGCTCATGCCCACCAAGCTTTCCTCAAAGGCAATGCTGGTGAAGAGTCAGCCAACTGTAGCTTCAACGCTGGCTCTGTCCCAGTTAAGTTTCTTAACCTCTTTATGCCCTGATCTCTCTGCAATGGAGCTAACAATCTCTGCCTGGAAGGGTGGTGAGGATGAAATGACGATATGCTCAGTGCATGGCAGAGCACCTGGCACTTGGAAGCCCTCCTGGTCACTGACCAGCTCAGTCTCCCTCAGGTGAATCTTGGGAAGCCTCATAGCTGCGCTGGTTCCTGTTTCCTAGGGGCTCCCCTCCCCCTCTCCCGACCACACACTTTGCTAAGAGCTCTAAGAACATCCTCTCATTGCAAGGCAGGTAGGTGTTAGCATCCTAATTCAAAGCATCTGAGTTATGACTTACACATTTGCCCCTTGTGAGCGTAACCATTTCCCCAGAGATAAACCTCTTCTGGGTAGAGAAACCAAATAGCACTTCCGAGCCTGCAAAGTGGCCCAGACACCTCAGGGCTCCGTGGGGTGCCCAGCTGGCCAGCCATCTAATTTAGGGAGCCACCTTACACACCACCACAGGACCTACCTCAGGCACCTGAAGTTACTAATTCTAATGTCAAGACTTTACTTTTCCTTGACAGATTTCCTTTTCTTTAACAAAATTGGTACTGAATAGTAGTAATGCATAATCACAAACTGTCAGCACCAGTGCCTGCTGGCTGAGTTGCCCTCTAGATCTTTTCTTATGTATATCTTTATGTCTTTTTAAAACAAATAATGGGATCCTAGCTGCCAACGCCTTTAATCCCAGGAGTTTGGATTGCAAGTTCAAAGCCAGCCTCAGCAACTTAGTGCGACCTTGTCTCAACAAAATATAAAAAGGGGTGGGATGTGGCTCAGTGATTAAATGTCCCTGAGTACAATCCCTGGTACAAAAAAAAAAAGGAATCCTATTTTAGGTATACTGTTCTTACTTTCTCACTTAACAAATGAGATAAAAGTTTCCACGTCAAAAAAGATAGCTCTGTATCATTTTTTAAAAGAACTGCATAGAATTTATCATGATTTTTAAAAACTGGTTAAAGAAAAAATATTTATTAATGCTTCAATCCTAAAAATGTATTACCTAAGTTAAAAACGAGATCAAAAATACTTTTAAAAAATGAAACTAGTATTGAAAAAGTAATGTAACAGTGCTACAAAAGTAAATACAGGCCAGGCACAGTGGTGCATAATCCCAGCAACTCAGGAGGCTCAGGCAAGAGGATTGCAAGTTCAAAGCCAGCCTCAGCAACTTAATGAGGACCTAAGTAACTGAGACCCTGTCTCAAAATGAAAAATAGAAATGGCTGGAGATGTGGCTCAGTGGCTAAAAGCGCCCCTGGTCCAAAAAAAAACAAAACAAAACAAAAAACAGCTAGTTTCTTTTTGTTCATTTTTTTTCCAGTTCTTGCCCACATATAAAACTAGATGTGATATTTTTGTTACCTAGCTATAACTATGATGAAAGTCTCCCTTGCCGCATTGCATTTAAAGATTTGACCCTGTTTCCATAGGATTTCCTCAATGACTCATATGGAGTAGTGGAGAGTACAGGGTGGGGAAGGTGCTGGACTCTCCTGGGACAGGCCCCTCAGCAGACTAAGGGCTCCTGCGCTCTTGCCTATGTGTAAAATAAAATATGCATATATATACTTTACATATCCACACTCACTACATTAAATGATAAATAGAATATGTAGGATAAAGGAATTGATTCCGCTGAAATATAATTATCAAAATAAAATATATAACCAGGTGTGATGGTACACGCCTGTGATTCCAGCCAGTTAGAAGGCTTAGGCAGGAGGACTGTGAATTCAAGGACAGCCTGAGTAACTTAGCTAGACCCTGACTCAAAATAAAAAATCAGTGCTGGTGATGTAGCTCAGTAGCAGAGTGCTTGCCAAGCATGTGTGAAGCCCTGGGTTCAATACTCAGTGCCACACACACAAAAAATTTTTTTATTTGTTCAACATAGTCTTACATATTGGAGGGAATTATTGTTATATATTCGTGTATACATGGATATTGACATAGTGAGATAGTAAGTTAAGGCCAATTCTAGTCCAGGATCTACCTGCCCTTCATCCATTCCTCTAACTCATGTCTCCCCTGTAACCCCTCACACTATAATTTGAAATGAACATATACATGTATATTAATTTTTGCACAAAAATTTTAATAAGAAATAAAAAGAGGGGCTAGAGTGGTGGTTCAGCGATTTTGCACTTGCTTGGCAAGCATGAGGACCCAAGTTCAAACCCAAGCACCACATACGCAACTAAGTGTCAGAGCAACGAAAGCCAGATAAAAAACTAAATGAAATTGATTCTCTCTATCTCTGTCTTTCTCTCTCTCTTTCTCTCGCTCACTGTCCCTCTCTTCTTAAAAAAAAGAAAAGAAAAGAAAGGGGCTGGAGTGGTGGCTCAGTGGTTGGACCATTTGCCTGGCATGTGGGAAGACCTGGGTTCAGACTCCAGCATCACAAACACAGCTAAGTGTTGGAGAAACAAAGGCCAGATTAAAAAATAAATAAAACTGATTCTCTCTCTCTCCCTCTTTCTCTTTAAAGAAAGAAAGAAAGAGAGCTGAGGATATAATTCTGTAGCAGAATGTCCCTTGGTTCAATCCCCAGTATAGCAAAAATTAAATAAAGTAAAATGTGTAATATAGTAATGTGTATGCTTCTTTATGCATTAAGTAACAAGGTCTCACAG
Source organism: Aplodontia rufa (assembly GCA_004027875.1). Lineage (NCBI taxonomy): Eukaryota > Metazoa > Chordata > Mammalia > Rodentia > Aplodontiidae > Aplodontia > Aplodontia rufa. The sequence goes on along the minus strand of PVKS010003126.1, from coordinate 21,030 downwards.
TACAATGTGATTTGAAAATACATGTGATTTCTATTGGTGAGAAGTCTCAGGTTCGCTAATACAACTGTGGTCCACGTTGTTCACTGGTAATTGAGGGAAATGCTACATTTCATCTGAAGTCAGCAGAACTGTTATTCCCCCTCCACCTGCTCCACTCTGACTCAAGTCCATCACCTTCTGAATTCTAGCCTCACAGAATTGTAGTGAAGGAGTTCTAGGGCAACATAGCCCTGCTTTGGAGAATGTCTATACAAATTATTTCCAAAATTTCTTCTCCCCTTCAATTTTTTCTCTGTCCCTTCTACCCAAACCACCAGTATCTCCCTCAGCCCCCACAACTACAGAACCATTCAGAATTCATTCTGGGCTTTCTCCCAGCTCTTGCCACCTGCCTGCCCCCAGCCCTTCCACTCTGTGGTCATTCTCTGCACACACATGAGAAGAAACCTGACTCGCATCTTCCAGCGAAGCAGTCCCACATGTACACTAGATTTAACATGCGTTCGCCGCCCCTTCCTTCCTGATAGTTATGAAGTTGTGCAACAAGTCCAGTCAGTTATGAACGAAGGAAGCTGGGTAATCCGCCTACTTATTGGAGGCTGCCTAATCCAAATAGATGTTTTTCATCACCAAAGGTATTTTCCAGGACTGTGCAAATCCAGAGGATCAGTCTCCTTCCTTCACACAAGCATCAGTACTGGATTCATTTCTGAAATCACCGGCACCAACCAGGCTCTGGTTCTTGGCCAATGTTTCAGAAATTATCTGAGATTGTGCTCTTTTCCTTTTGCAAATAATTATAAGTATAGCGCACTTGTATGGCATCTTATGTTTCTCAGAAAAACAAAATACGGTTATCCCAGAACCAGGATGTGGACCCAGAGATCAGGATTCCTAACCCAGGGTGTACCCCATGACACCATGATTCTGTTAGGACTCTTTCCATTAACACAGGATTCCTAAATGTAGTAAACATGTGTTCCTTTTAGCTAAACAGGAAAATCCCATGTTCTCAATTTAAAATTGGTGGGGGTGGTAGAGTATAAGCTCAGCATGCCCAAGGCCCTGGGTTTCACTCCCAGCATTCTCCCCAAATAATAATAATGAAAAATAAAACACTTAAAATATTGTGGCTAAAACCATATCAAATTAATGGAAATTAAAGAAATATTCTTTGATTTTTAATAATGACATATTTAACTGTCAGTCATATAAAACCCTACAGATGAAGTTGTCTCACTTTGCCAGGACTATTCCAGTTTTAAAACTGAAAATTCTACATTCTATACACTCCTTATTCCCAAGAAATCCTCAGTCCTGGGCAAAATGTTAGTCCCACGTAAACACGAGTTTTGAGTTTGATTTATTGACACAATTTTTAAAAATTCTGTATAGGGTCAAAGACAGACTGACTACAGGGGCTGGAGCAGTGCTCAGTAGTTATAGCGCTTGCCCGGCATGCGCGGGTACACGAGTTCAAACCCCAGCACTACGTACACAATGACGTCTTGGAGCAACAAAAGTCACATGAAAAACTAAAAACTGATTCTCTCTCTCTCTCTGTCCCTTTATCTTTAAAAAAAAAAAAAAGGGGTTTATTTCCTTGCCACAGCTGTGCTGCTTCACAAACATGAAAACAAAAATAAAGTTTTTTGTTGTTGTTGTTGTTTTGGTACCAGGAATTGAACCCATGGGCACCTAACCATTGAGACACATTCCCATCCCATTTTTAATTTTTTATTTTGAGACAGGGCCTCTCTAAGTTGCTGAGGCCAGCTTTGAACTTGTGATCCTCCTGCCTCCTGAGTCACTGGGATTACAGATAGGCCTGTGCCACCAAGCCTGGCAAAAAAATAAAATATTTCTTTTTAACTGATTTTAGAAACATGAATTGAATGAATCTTTCTTTTTGAGATAGCCTGAGGACCTAACCACTATTTACAATGGAATGTCTTTTTCTTTTCTTCTTCTTTGTTTTTTAGATGGGGTTTCGTATGTTCCCTAGACTGTCCTTGAACTTCAATTCCTTCTGCCTCAGCCTCCTAAATAGCTGAGATTACAGGTGGGTGCCACCACACCTGGCTACAAAGGAATTTACATGAAAAATATATTTAGATGCCAAAAAGTCAGTCTTTAGTTGTGAGCAGTAGAAACCAACTCACTCGAACTTAAGCCTCCATAAAGGAATTTCTTAGAAAACTATGGAGTACATGAGCTGGAGGGAGAACGGAGGGGGAAGGGAGGGGTGGGAGGAATGGGGGGATCAATGCAGCTGGAGGGAGGGAGTAGGGGGTATCAATGGGAACAGGGATTAGTCAAAGCAGGGGAGACCATGGATTAGCATCAGCCTTAACTTACTTTGTCAATCTCCTCATGTTCATGGATGTGAAACAATGATTCCCTCCAATATGTAAGACTATATTGAACAAACAAAAAAGGAAAAGAAAAGAAAAAATGGAATATCTTACAGACTCCAAGGAAACCCTGAAAAAAAAATGACTTTGAAATGAATAGGAACAGGATGGCTCCTAGGATGGAAGCTGCAAAACTGATGGGCAAACCCTTTGGGGAAAAGACACGCACTTTCTCTCAAACGTCAAGATAGTGAACGTTCTAGGCTTGGTTGGGCAGATACACTTCATGACAACTACTTAATTTAGTCATTATAGCATGAAAGCAGCCATAGACAAGACATAAAGTAAAGATGGTGGCTGTGTCCAATAAAGCTTTGTTAATATGGGACTGGAGTGGTGGCTCAGCGGGAGCTCAGCAGTGGCTCAGCGGTTGGAGCACTTGCCTGGCAGGCACGAGGACCCGGGTTTGAACTCCAGCTTCACATACACAATTAGGTATCAGAAAAACAAAAACCAGATGAAAAAAATAAATAAAATTGCTTCTCTCTCTCTCTTTATTTTTTTAAGAGAGAGTGAGTGAGAATTAATTTGTTCATTTTTTGGGGGGGGGTCTGGTATTAGTTTTTTCCAACACTTGGTTGTGTATGTGGTGCTGGGATTCAAACCCAGGTCTTTGTGCATGCCAGGCAAGTGCTCTACCACTGAGCTGCTGCTCCAGCCCTCTCTCTCTCTCTTAAAACCCCCACCCCCCCACACACACTCAGAGACAGAAAGAAAGAGAACACAAAAAAACTTTATTAATAAAAATAGCCAGGGGCTGGTGGATCAGCGGTTACAGCGCCTGCTTGGCATGTGCAAATACTCGGGTTCGAATCCCAGCACCACATACACAACAAAGTGCCTGAGGAATGAAAGTCACATGAAAAATTAAATAAAAATTGCTTCTCTCTTTCTCTCTCTCACTGTCCCCTCCTTCTTTAAAAAATAAATAAATAAATAAAATTTTAAAGAAATAAAAATAGCCAGAAGGCCAGATTCGATCTGAGCCATAATTTCAACACGTATTTTAGGGTATTTATTTTGGCACAAATCTGCTCTATTTTCAATCTTCACATCACTTGTCTCAAGATTCAAATTCAAGGGAGAGAGAATGTGATAGGCAGAAAAAATTCGTGTCACTCACATGCTTTAGTCCAGCAAAAGTGACCACCTTGCTTGGCCAGACTCCATCCAATCTAGACTTGACTTTCCCAAATCCTGAAGAAGAGGGAATGGGTTTATGCCTAGCTAAAACTAAAATGATGGGTGCTCCCCGCACCATCTGACTTCCTTCTGAATTTTGTTAATTTCTCTACGAATTTGATTCCTACTCTAGGGAGGGAATCAAAGAAACCCACAGGCACAAGCATCACAATGCAGTTTTCCCAACTGCTACTTCCTACGGGAGTTATTTCTCCCAGTTCAGTGACTAGGATTGGACCATAAAAATGTTCAGAATGATAAAGGATTTCATCGAATTTAGTCCTTTCTTTTACAAAGGAAGAAGCCCAGAAAAGATACAGTAGCCCCTGCACTGCCAGCAGCAGGGTGAGCACTTGCACTTCCCTGAATGACAGCTTTTGCAGGGTGCTCTGGGAGAAGTGTCTGACTTGAGGTTACAGAGTTAATCCACAAAAGGGATGGGATGAGAGTTTTGCTTTCCGACTTAGTTCAGGCCTCTTTCCAATGCACTCTTAAATCAAGTCTAATTAAGCCAAGGCTTCATTTCTCCAACCCACATAATCCTATCTCCCCTTCCCTTTAACTAGCAAAGCTCTGGCATTTTTGTGCTTGTGGATTTGAAGCCTGCTTCCCACCTTGGCGGAGGAGGCAGTTTCAGTGGCAGGAATTGTGAAATACATAATGGGCTACCTCCCAAGCAATACGTCCTCGACTAGTCCATTACAGGTGTCCAAAGTGAGAAGGATTAGTGGATGAGGAAGACAATTGCTCTTTTACATTCTAGCAACTAAGTCCTAGGGAGATTGCTTTGTGGGTTTTTCTTTTATGTTTTGCTTTAATTCTAGAACCAACCCCAGACTCCAATGTCCTTGGAGTGACTCTGCCTTCTGTTTCTATGGAGCCCCATTCTGACCCCCACCCCCATGCTTCCTCCCTAACATTGCCCCTGCTTGGAGATGGGGCTCTTTGATCTTTGCTCAGTTGGAAGCCAGAGGAAATCCTAGATTAGGCTCTGATGGCCAAAGAATGTCTACCAGCCCTGGGGAGGGGTACTCTACTGGAAAGAGATTGGAGTATGAATTTTATGTTTCTGGAAAAGAAAAAAAGAAAAAGAAACATGTATTTTGTGATATTTCTGTAAAAGTTGAGTTAATATAGGAACTGAGTAGTATGGTTTATTTGTGTGTTTTTGGTACTAGGAATTGAACCCAGGGACACTTTTTATTTTTTGAGACAAGGTCTCACTAAGTTGAGGCTGACCTTGAATTTGCAATCCTCTGCCTCAGCCTCTGAAGAGTCTCTGGGATTACAGGGGTGTGAGTAGTAAGGTTTTTTAATTTTTTTTTTTTTTTAAGAGAGGAGAGAGGGTAAGAGCGAGAGAAAGAAAGAGACAATTTTATTTAATTTTTTGCACTTGGTTTTTGTTTTTCCAACACCCAGTTGTACATGTGGTGCTGGTGTTCAAACCCGAGTTCTCACAACATGCCACGCAAATGCTAAACTGCTGAGCTACTGCTCCAGGCCCAGTGGTATAGTTTTGATAAAGGAAAACCAAACACAGATTTTTTTTTTTAAGAGAGAGGGGGCGGAGAGAGAACAAGCTTTATTTATTTTTTCATCTGGCCTTCATTTCTCTGACACTCAGTGGTGCAAACCCAGGGTCTCCTGCATGCCAGGCAAGTGCTTTAACTGCTGAGCCACTGCTCCAGCCCCTCACGTAAGTTCTTTAGAGAACAAATGGCAATATCTATCACAATTTAAAACAAACCCATAACCTTTGACTTGACAGTTCACAAAACACTCACACATGTAGGAAAATGACCTACAAGGATTTTTGTTGCAGCATTTTGGTAACTGGAAGAAAGATATATATCCATCAAAGGGAATTGGTAAAATAAATTGTGCTATATTTGTATAGCTATGAAAAAGAAAGAGTAGACACTATCTATTGGGATAAAGAATGCTCTCCAAAATATATTGCTTTCTTTCTTTCTTTTTTTCTGGTACCAGGGTACTTAGCCACTAAGCCACATCCCCAGACCCTTCTTTTTGGTACCAGATTTCAATAAGTTGATTAGGGCCTCACTAAGTTACTGAAGTTAACCTTGAATTTGCCATTCTCCTCCCTCAGCCTCCTGAGGGGCTGGAATTACAAGCATGTGCCACTGTGCCTGGATCCGAGATATATTGTTAAGAACAAAATGTAGAACAATTTGTAAAGTATGTTACTGTTATGTGCATGTCCTGAAGGCAGGAAGACACATATACATGTTTGGAACCAAATGAAAATCTCTGAAAAGATACACAAGAGACTGGTAACAGCAGTTCTATAGAAAAGGAAGCTAGAGATTTATTTTTCCATCTTTGAAGCTTTGCAATATGCAAACATCTTACTCCAATCAATCAATCAATAGACAGACAAACACATAGAAAATTTAAATGTAAGAGAGACTGGGACAGGCATCATGAATGTGAAACCTACATACTTGCAAGGTCCTGCCCTTGCTTTAAATGCTCTGATGTTGCTGTATTGGAATTTCTCTTCAATGCCAGGATGGAACCAGGGCTTCCACATGGTAGGCAAGCATTCTACGCTGAGCCACATCTCCATCCCTTTGAAAGTCTTATTTTTTTTTTTTTTAAGAGAAAGAGAAAGAGAGAGGAAAGGGAGAATCAAGTTTATTTTTTCATCTAGCCTTTGTTTCTCGGACACTCAGTTGTGTATGTGGTGCCAGGGTTTAAACAGGGTCCTTGCACATGCCCAGCAAGAGCTCCAACTGCTGAGTCACCGCTCTAGCCCCAAAAGTCTTAATTTTTGAACAAGGGTCCCTTCACTTTCATCTTGCACCAGATCCTATAAATTACTCAGCCATTCTGGGAGAGGTCCCTGTTTTACATGTGCTGAGACTAGTCCTTATTCAAAAGGAGATATTTGGGCTCGAGCAGTGGCTCAGTGTCAGAGAAACAAAGGCCAGGTGAAAAAATGAATAAAATTGATTCTCTCTTCCTCTCTCCTTCTCTCTTAAAAAAAAGAAGAAAGATACTTGTAAAAATCAAATACATTTTCCTTTTCTTCTGGTCACTGATGACCACAATTGGAAAATAAATATTCACACAAAGCTACACATTTGGTGTCAGGAACATCTACTGGCAAATGATGGAGTACTGTTGCCCCAACTGAAGCAGCTAGTCTCAGCTCTTCCAAAACTACCTGACATGCTAGCTTTCTGTAAAAGGAAGCTCTGCAAGATAATGATCTCGCATTGCTTCTGCCTGTCAAGCCAACCAAAGAAAAGCATGGTTCTGTTAAAACATATGCATGAGGCATTTTGCTTTTAGGAATTTCATTAAGATAACCTTGGGAGGCAAACAAACAGAGGAGCCCTGGCTCCTACCTGGTCAGGACTGCACTGGTCTCAAAACTAAACCATCCTTCTAATTTGGGCAGTTTCAGCTAAGGATACTTATCCACAAATGAAAGGATTATCCATGCATTTTATTCCAGGACTAGAACAATTCCCAATGGATAAGGGGATGAGCATTAGGTTGGCGGGGCTGTATGGGGGCAGAGCATCAGGCAGCACCCACATGTGAAAGGAACAACCAATTGGACACTGTCAGACAAGCCCCAATGGCATCTTGCAATCGCCTGATGATTGACGGAGTCCCCATCCAATCCCTGAAGGACAAGGCCCCCAAACTTCCTCTGTCCACCCCAGACTACAAAGTCATTGCCTAGCCAGGGCCATGTGCCACTTCCTCTGCCTGCCCTCACTATGGTGGTGCAGGTGAATCTGGCCTGGGGGCTGCCAAACCCAACAAAAAGGTTTTTGCTCAGCCCCTCTAAGGTCTGACCCCCATTTTTTTAACACCCCGCCTGAATTTACATTTACACCTGTGTTCTGCTTTTTACATTTGGTGCTGAAACCCAGTGAGGGTCCCTGGGCCTCCCCCTCATCAGGGTTGAGGTCCACCCTCTCCCACAGGCGAACCAGGAAATTCCTGCACTATCCTTTCTCCTCATCCGGACAACAGAAGTGGGGTCAGTTCCTTGCATTTCCCTTGGCCTTCTGGTTGCACCTTCCATTGAGGGGAACTGCCCATAAGTTGTGCACACACACACCAGACCCCCACCATTCTATTTTAGGCCCCAGTGGGCTGAGAAGACATCCCAGTCCCTGGCATGCCCCCACCTCCATTTCTCAGGTGAACATGTCAAAATTTGAGACACCTCTTTTTGTTCCTGTTCACCCTCCAGGTAATACTGAAAGGTAATGGGAAACATCAGGTCCCCCTTGGACTCCAAAACTCCTTTGGGCTGCCTATATATTAACTTTACCAAATTAGGACTCACCCAAGACTTAATGCTGTAAGCGGCTGGTCTTTTACTCAACTGTGGCCTGGCCTCAGTACGTTTTAGACAATGGCTCAAGATGGCCTCCAGAAGGAACTTTTGACTTTCAAATCCTCCCTGATTTGGGCAATTACTGTCACTGGACAAGGAAATGATAAAAAATGCCATATGTTCAGACTTTGGGGGATTTGTGCTCCCGCCCCCCATCTTCCTCCTTTCCCTCCTGTCCTACCTCACCTTACTCAGAAGAGTCCTCTTCCTCCTCTCCTTTCACGACTTAATAATTCTTTCAAATGGGCACACTCCTTTACCCCACAGGCTGTCCTTCCAAACGGCAATTCTCCCCCACACACCCGCTTGCAGGTTCCTGCTGCCACTGCTGCTGCTGCCTCTGATGCTGCTGGGCACCTGAGCAGAGCGCACCGGGAGTGCTGTCCTGGCTCAGAGGCACCCATGCATGGACTCCATGCATTTGAGTTCATGCAGCACACCCTGCAGGACCTGCACAAGATGGCATATTGCCTGGACACACGGACAGAAAAATATGTCACTATTAAATCCAAACTACTGTAGCCCCGGGAGCTGCTCTCAGCTCCACCCTTCAGTCCTCCCCCTCCTTACTCAGGTTAATTCTCCTCCTGACTCTTCCCCCTCCTGTCCCTCTCCTCCCCCAGGAGTTCCCTCCTCCCACTCAAGTCTCTTCTCTCCTAAGGCTGCTTTTCCTCCTCCTCCAAACCCTCCCCGTTCATTCCTTCTATATCTACCCCAATGCATAAGCAGCAGAGGGCGCCCAGCCTCCACTGGGTTCCCCCTCCACAGGTTTCTCCCAAATAAACCTGTGTTATTACTGAGCTGCCACTCTCCTCTCTTTATTTCCTTCATTTTTTTGGTCTCTTTTCTTATACAAATGGTGCCAAAATCTGTCTCCTGTTGGTTTTCTCTAAGTGTGCACAACTATATTGTGTTTGTCTACATATGTATTGTACGTTGTGTCAACGTAGTAGTACCACATTGTTTTGAGTAAGTATCTAAATTGCAGAAGGTTTGTGGAGGGCAAATCTCAGAAGTATGCATATTATTAAGTTGAATATAATTGGCACAATAAGTTAAAGTTATTTAAGATTTCTCTTAAGGTCAAATAAGTGTTCATACTCTATATAAAAGTTTATGAGAGTTTATATAGGTTTACAGGCAAGGTAAGCAATAAGTGCTCTCTTTTCTGTCTTGTATCTGACATAGAAAGGCTACACTGCCATATGAAAGCCTGACTTATATCTATTTGCTTATACTAAGGCTTTTTCTGATCATTAACACTGTTTCCTAAATGTATATTCAGAGAGACTACTCCCATTTTAAGACTGGTAAAACTGGCCTGCTGAATGTTTAATACCAAAATCAGATTGCAGAAGTTAAAGGGTTAAGGAAAAAGTCAATATTGTGGCACTTGCCCTGTTTGGTCAGCCAAAACTCAGGAGACAATGGGACTTATCTACAGGCTTGGCAACTCTGGGTATCATGACCTCCCGTCCAGGGGTATCAAATGACCCTAGAGAACAGAAAGCCACCTAGTGTGCATGCTAAAACAGGAAGGTCATTGGGCAGGGAGATGTCCCTGATGCTTCCAAGTGAAGCCACATGTGGTCAGCAAGACCCTGAACTATCCTGGCAGATGGCACAACTGGTAGAAGAGCCAAGAGGCTTTTCACAAGTTCCTCAAGAATGACCCTGACAATCTCATCTGACTTTTAGCAATAGGTAAGAACAAGATCATTTTTGATCAAGTTGGTCTTAAACACCTGGCAGGAGAGTATAATCAAAGCTTGATCCTACATGGACATTTGACAATAAAAGCAATGGCTCTTTTTTAAACATTACTTGAGATGCATGCTTAAAAGCTAAATGCCACCTTTAGAGGGGGTTCCCCTAATCTGATTTGCTCAGAATCCCCTCCCTAAGGTGCAATTCCAAGAGACAGTGGAGGCATATGCTGCCTTCCTGGCCTCCCTACAAAGACAAATAACATCATTGCCCATGTTTTCTTGCCGAACAGCCAAACACTAGATCTCCTGATGGCGGACAAAGAGGGAACACATCTACTCCTAAAAGAGGAATGCTGCTATTACATCAGTGAAACTGGGCTGATCAAGAAAAGTGTCCGAGTGAAAAGATTAAGCAGCAACAGTCAAATGACCCTTGGCAGGATGGCGAAACTCCACTCTTGTTACCTGGCTGATCCCTCTCCTTACTCCCATATTAGTGATAATCCTTCTAATGACTGCTCCCTGTTTCCTCAGGTTTGCCCGAAACTGCATGAGTGGGGTCGCTGGAGTAACATACAACCAAATGCTCTTGCACCCTTACAGCGGCCTCCCTACCAACAAAACAACACCCAAACCTTCCCCTCCCCCACAACGCCCCATAAACAGCAGGAAGTAGCCAGATGGAAATCAATGCTCTATATCACCAAAAAGTTCGGGATCTTAGGTCTGTGCGGCTGGATGGGGGCAGGGCATCAGGCAGCACCCATGTGCGAAAGGAACAACCAATCGGACACTGGCAGACAAGCCCCAATGCCGTCTTGCAATCACTTGATGATTGACAGAGTCCCCACCCAATCCCCAAAGAACAAGGTCCCCAAACAAGGTCCACCCCAGACTACAAAGTCGCTGCCTAGCCAGGGCCCTGTGCCACTTGCCCTGTCCACCCTCACTATGGTGGTGCAGATGAATCTGGCCTGGGAGCTGCCAATACCAATAAAAGGTTTTTGCTCAGCCGCTTTTAGGTCTGACTCCTTTTTTTTTTTTTTTTGAACAACTGCACTTGAATTTACACCCACGTTCTGATTTTTACGAGAAAGATGCAGCATAGACAACATTAACATTCATTTCTTGTGCATTAGTCTCTCGACTGTAAAGTGGGTAAAATGCTACCTGCTTCACAAAACCATCTCACAGATTACATGAGAAAATGGATGTGAGCTTGCTTTGTTAGTTGCTAGTTACTAAGTCACCATTATCCATATTGTTACACAAGGACATTATTTTGAGTGGGTATTTGCATTTTTATTATTGGTGCTGTTTTGAATGAGAGGACAGTTACCACATTAATAACAACAACAACAACAAAAACTTTTCTGAATTACAAAAGTAACACAGGACCTCACAGTTTGAAATAAACAGTCCAGAAGTAAATAGGGTAGAAAATGAAAATCCCCCTTTATCTTCTGACATAAATCCTACTCTCCTGTTGACAGAGTGTGAATTCTTCCAGGGGGTTCTTTTTAAAACATGCCTCTGAATAATGTTAAATAAAACTATTAAAATAGTATAAGATGTATGACAATCCTCTTCACAACTTAAGAGCTGCAGCATGGGGTAAGATCCTCACTGTTAAACTCTTTGCAGAAATGGATATGCCTAGGCAACTCTTTTTTTTTTTTTTTTTTTTTTTTTTAAGAAAGAGGGGACAATGAGAAAGAGGAAGAAAGAGAGAAGGAATTTTTATTTAGTTTTTCATGTGACTTTCATTCCTTGGACACTTCGTTGTATATGTAGTGCTAGGGTTTGAACTCTAGTACCCATGCACGCCAAGCAAGCACCATAACTGCTGAGCCATTGCTCCAGCCCCCCCAGGCAACTCTTCATCCTGCTTTATTAAACGAGTTGCCATTGAGAACACTCAAAAGCAATCATTTTAAAAAGTAGACTCTGCCTTCATAATAATGCCTGGACTGAGGACTGGAGTGGTGGCTCAGCAGTTACAGCGCTTGCTCGGCATGTAGGAGTATGTGAGTTCAAACCCCAGCACCACATACACAACGAAGTCTTAGAGCATTGAAAGCTATGTGAAAAACTAAATAAAATTGATTCTCTTTCTCTTTCACTCTCCCTCACTGTCCCTCTCTCTTTAAAAAAAAGAAAGAAAAAAAGAAAAAAGAAAAGAAATAATCCCTGAACTGATTACTAGAAATATCCTTAGATTATAAAGTCTGTGGGGAGCAGACCAGTGGGTAACCCTAATCATCATGGAAAGTAATAATCTTGAATCACCTGTTGCTATAAGAATAATAATTTGGGGCTGGAGTGGAGGTTCAGCAGTTACAGTGCTTGCCCAGCATGTGCAAGTACACGGATTCAAACCCCAGCACCACATACACAACTAAGTGTGCAAGCAACAAAAGCCACCCGAAAAACTGAATAAAATTTATTTTCTCTCTCTTAAAAAAAAGAGGAATAATAATTTTACAAAACTCTTTACATGTATGACCTCTTCGATTTTCATGAAGACCCTATTAGGTAGAAAATATTATTGATCCCATTATAGAGATGACTCTCACATACACACTCACACATACACACACCCAGAAAACATTCACATGCATAGTCACAAACACATGTACACACTCTCACACACACACACACCATACTCACATTTCTACACACACATACACACAAATGCTGTCACACCCACACACAAGCACACACACACGCACGTATGCATGCACAGCACACAAACACAAAATACTCAAAAAAATCACATGCACTTACATACACATACCTACACACTCATACATGCACAACACATATATACACTGAGTGCTCAGTCTGAAGCACAGCAAGGTCCTGGGGCTTGTCACACACTGAAAGTGACCCTCTGTAAAGTCCTTGGCAGTGAAGGTGCCTCCTGCAGGGCTTTTGGAAAGCATGCACGGCCACCACCAAAACAGGTCAATGCTTCCCCAAGACAACCTGCTTCAAACCCCCCAGGGGCTTACACATGCAAATCCTTGGGTTTTATCCCAAACCCATGGAATCAGTAGTGTGGGACCGAGAATTCCACACAATTTTTTTTTACTTTATTATGGTATAATACATATAAGATGCAAGCTTATTTAAATTCTGCAAATGTACAATTCAATGGTGTTAAAGACATTCACATTGTCATCAACCACTACCACCATCCAACTCCAGAAAATTTTCATCTTTCCAAACTGAAACTCTGCTCATTAAACAACACCTTTCTGTGGCGCTCTCCTGCAGCTCTTGATAATCACTACTCTGCATTCCTTCTCCATGGTGTCTAGTCTGGTGCTTTGAAAAATTAGGATGATATGTTGTTGTCCTTTTTTGTCTGGCTGATTTAATTTAGCATGTCTTCAAGGTTCACCCATGCTGTAACAGTTAGAATTCCTTCTGAAGGCCAGGTAATATTCCACTGTGTGCACACACATTTTGTTGATCCATTTATTTGTTGATGGACAATGGCTTGTTTCCCACCTCCTGGCTATTGTGAATAACGCTGCTATGAACACAGAAGTACAAATATTTGCTCATGTCCCTGCTTTCAATTATTTCAGTCATACAGCATACCCATAAGCAGAATTGCTGGATCATATATTATGTCCATGTATAATTTTTTGAGAAAACACCACTTGTTTTCCTCAGTGGCTGTACTATTTTACATCCCCACCAGCAGTACACAGGGGTTGCAATTTCCCCACATCCTCCTCAACGTTTGCTCTTTTCTTTCTCTTTTTATGTAGCCATCCTGCTAGGTGTGAATTGATAGAATCTGCCCTTTTAACATGATCAACCACCTGATTCTCATTCATCCCAAAGCTTTAGAAATCTTATCAGCAGGAAGAAGAGGGATAGTGAGCCTTTTAAATCTGAAAAGCAAAGCAAGTATTTGGCTACAAAAGTCTCATCAATAGTAGATTGAGAAAGCTTGACCTGCACTCCAGCCCCCTCCAACGAAAAGTTTCTGGGGTTTTTTGTTTGTTTGTTTGTTTTCTTTGGGGTTTTTTGGTTATTTATTTGTTTATTCATTTATTTATTGCTGTTGTTGTTTGTAATACACCAACATAAACGGTCTTAAATTAAGTCAATGATATAAATTTACCAATCAAGAAGTTAGGTGAAGGGCTGGAGCGGTGGCTCAGTGGTTTCGGCGCTTGCTTGGCAAGCACGAGGATCCCGGTTCAAACCCCAGCACCACGTACACAACTGAGTGTTGGAGCACTACACACAACTGAGTGTTGGAGCAACGAAAGCCACGTGAAAAACCAAATAAAATTGTTTCTCAAAAAAAAAAAAAAAAGAAGTTACGTGTTTCAGAAAGAGAAGCAGGGAATATTGTCTTTATTGTTGGTAGCTATTCAGAGTTAGGTCTTGGTCAATACTTTGAAATAACAAATATCATTTAGGTGCACAGTCTACAAAGGAATTAAAAAGAGCTCCTTTCTAGCTAAGTAAATACAGCGAGGCCTTGCCGATGTCAGGACAGAGAGGAGGGCAGGAGGCAAGCAGAGATCCATAAATGAGGAACCCAGAGCCTATGACCTTGGGATTCCCTCTGCCTGAAGCTTCCCAAGGCTTCTGTTGGTATTCACAGCACTGAGATGAGGACCTGGCTTTCAAGTGATGATAGTGTGCCCCCTAGTGGTTACTCTCTGCAAAATTCAAGACATTAAAGATCCCCAGGCACAGAAAGGACTGTGGAGAAGGTCCCAGGCTCAGCTATAATCCATCTCGGATGGAACGGGGAGAATTTTGAAAACATTCCCCTCAACCCTATTTCCTGTGGTAACCTGGATGCTGGTATCACAGATACACCGTGTGACGTCAGTTCCATTTCTTCAGTGGTTCCATACTATACCCCGCTCCTACACACGTGTAGGCTGTTACTGTTGTTTTCATCCCTGTTCTCACTCCATGGTGAAGGAATGGAGGCTCAGAAAGATTAAATGACTTTTCCAAGGTCCTGGGCTCTGCTCTTGAATCACATCTCCTCTCAACGTGGAAAGGAAGCAGTGAGATTGTGGAAGGAAGATCACATTTCCTTACTTGAGTTCTCTTATTGACAAGAGGAAAGCGGAGATACACACTAAAAACTATCTTTGTGGATTTGTGTCCTATACAGAAGTATATACTATAATAAGCCTTGGGGAGAAGTGAGCAGCGGATGCCTCACGTCTGGAATCTGATGGAGCCCAGAGTTAACATCAGGTGTCCTTGAGGCCACATCAGAGATGCTCAAAAGTGGGCCACAGCCTGGTCCTGGCTGCTGCTCCTGTGTTGACTTCTCTCTGGGACCTTCAACCCTACAAGCTGCAGCCATAAGGGTTTGTGTTGCCTAAGCTATGGGGCCATGAGAGCCGCCTTTCAATCTAAGGCTGTATGTAATCTGAAGTCTAAAATGCAACACTCTCTCCCTGAAATATACTAACAATTCAGCATTTTCAACCAGGCGGTATCTTACAATCAATGTTGACAGAAACCTTCTGGCTACCACTACCCATGCCTTGGCCCTATGAATTATTATGTTGATGGCATCTTTGATTGAAGAAATCATCGAGTCCCTCAAGGCCGGGAGGAGAGGAAGAGGCTGGGCATTGCAACTGACTTGGATCCTATGACTCTGTGGTTGGGGAACTGATTAATCCTTGATTAAGGAACTGGCCTCCCCCAGAGCATGGTCTAAATAAACACAGACTTACTATCTCATTCTAAAGGACAGACATTAGAGAGCTGACTGCATTTCTCCAGTGCCCTGGTACCTCCAAAACAGAATTTTTTTTTTTTTTTTTTTTTTTAGTAGAAGCCAAACATCTAGATCCACTAATGCTACAGAAAGCCTCCTATGAGCCAGTCACTCCTTAAATCCTTCAGTTCATTTAAGTTCTCACCACAGCCTTTTGGGGTACAGAGTATGACTCACTTTGCTCACAAGGAAACTGAGGCTTGGAGAGACCAAGATCCTTACCCAAAACCACAGAGCTGTAGGATATTTGGCAGGAAAAAAGTGAAGAGCGAAAAGGATGGCAAATCTCCCTGCAAATGTGCTTTAGGTGAGGAGCAAAAAGAGTGTGGCCACCGGCCTGCCTCCGCCCCCCCAGGGAGACCCCTCCCTCAACAGCCAGAATCCCTTACCCTCTCCATCTGATTTACCCCCATCTGAGCACAAATTTCATACTTCCAAACGACTGCATAGAGACTCTCTCTCTTCCAGAGGTCCAGCCCGCTCCTGCTGACCCATCCTCGCCCAGCCCCAGATCCCCTCTGGCTAGTGTTACTGGTTGGGGGGTGGCAATCCAGGGCTAGGGTTACCGCACTTAGCACTGAAAGGCCCCTCCTCCCAGCCCTTAAAGCCAGGAGGCTAATCGCTCATCACTTGCCAGTTGGCGGGTATATTGTGGGCTTGTTTTGCTTCTGCTGGGGCTGAAAACATGCAAAGGGTGGGGAGGGTGGGTAGAGGTGGGGGAATAAAGGGAGTGGCGGGGGGCGTGGAATGGCACAGGGTGAGCGGGACTGGGGAGGGTTCGGGTGGTGGGGGAATCTGATGAACCAAACTTCTCAGGGTGTTAGGACTGTGGACACCGCGAGGGTCTCCACAACCGACACTGTGCCATGATTAATGGATGGCTCTTGTGCACTGTCCCCAGTGGGGGCAACTGGGGTGATAGGTGCTAGGCAGTTAAAATAGAAACTTCAACACAGTCCCTGTCCTTGGAGGAAGCCTTGTAGCAGGGGGATAAGGTAGGTGTCCCCCAGTGCACTTCTTGCAACACACACAATCAATCCGTTCCTCTGTTCCTCCTTGGCTTCATGGTTTTTGTTTGTTTTGAGAGACAGTGAGAGAAAGAAAGAATCAATTTTATTTAGTTTTTCATGTGGCTTTCATTGCTCTGACACTTCATTGTATATGGGGTGCTGGGGTTCAAATCTGTGTCCTTGCCCATGCCAGGCAAGTGCCGCAAACCCCTGAGCCACCACTCCAGCCCTGGCTTCAAGTATTTCTGAGGCCCATGAAAGGTGCACTTGTTCACCTTCTCACCGAGTCCATCCCTCCTAGGGTCTACCTTCTCCTTCACCTCTTTTACCTCTGATCAACTATCATCTCATACAAATGTTACTTCTGTTCCCTTCCTGTTTTTATGATTCTGGCTCAATTTTTTTCTTTTTTCTGGATACCAGGGATTGAACCCAGGGTCGCTTAACCACAGGGCCATATCTCCAGCCCCTTTTATTTTTTATTTTGAGACACATCTCATTAAGTTGCTGAGGCTGGCTTTGAACTTGGGATCCCCCCCTGCCTCCCTAGCTGCTGGGACTACAGGCCTGATTCAATACTTTGATTCTCACAGTGGCCTCCTCACAAATAACCCTGATCTAGGATCAGCCACTTCACCCACCCCTTCTGCACCATAGCCAGTTTGCGCACTCTGTAAAATACACACTCGACCGTGCTAGAAATCCTTCCACACATTTCCATCACCCACAGAATAAGTATGGGGTGAGCACTTTCTCTTTATTCCTAGAGCATGTATACAGGAGTGAGTGAAATAGATATAATCTCGGCCCTCAGGAAATTTGCAGTGTGGGAGACAAACAAAAATAGTCCACAAGAAAACAATAAAGCATCAAATTCGGCTGAGAGCTGCCAAGTAAGGGAACTGGGGGCCAGGATGGAGAAAAATGGGTACGTAAGACCAGGCATTCAGGAAAGGCATCTTTGAAAACTTAAAAAGGAGTAGGAAGCAGCCAGGTGAGGAATGGGCAGAGCACAATGAGCTGTCATATAGTTTAGAAATAGAAGAAAAGCAGTGTGGCCGCACAGCGATGGGGGCTGGGGGCGCAAGGAGGGTTTGGGGAGGGAGCAGGGTCAGATCATGCCTTGTAGGCCATGGGAAAGAGTGTGGATTTCTAAGTGCATGTGGAAGTCTCTGAAGGCTAAGCAGGTAATGGGGTCTGACTTACATCATTAGATCACTTTGGCTGTGTGAAGAATGACTCAGAGGGATGCAAGAGTAGGAGTCATGTTATACCCTGAATTGTGTCCCTGAAAAATTTGTATTTCGAAGTCCACATGCCTAGGACCTCAAAACATGGCTATATTTGGAAAGTCTTTAAAGAGCTATTTTTTTTAAAGAGAAAGAGAATCAATTTTATTTATTTTTCCATCTGGCCTTTGTTTCTCCAACACTTAGTTGTTATGTGGTGCTGGGGTTCAAACCAGGGTCCTCACTCATGCCAGGCAAGTGCTGCAACCGCTGAGCCACCACTCCAGCCCCTCAAAGAGCAAATTAAACCAGGCATTGGTGGCACATGCTTGTAATCCCAGCCACTCAGGAAGCTGAGGCAGGAGGACCAGAGGTTCAAGACCAGTCTCAGCAATTTGGTGAGGCCCTAAGCAACTTAGTGAGACCCTGTTTCAAAATAAAAAATGAAAAGGGCTTAGGGATGTGGCTCAGTGGTTAAGTATACCCTAGGTTCAATTCCTGGTACAAAAAAAAAGGTTTTAAAGGTGGGAGGGGGATGCTGGGGATGTAGCTCAGTGATACCGTGCCCCTGGGTTCAAGGCACAGTGAGAAGACAGCCACCTACAAACCAAAGCAACGTGATAGAGGAAACCAACATGGTACTGACACAGTGGACTCCAGATGTGTGCGAAAGTAAATTTCTATTGTTCTAGCCACCCAGTCTGTGGCACCTCATCGTGGTAGCCCTAGCACACTAACCCAAGTGGAATATCCAGCTCAAGGGACTCTAAGAAGCTAAGCTGAGAGAGGGGAGGAAAAGAGGTGGACTCCAGGGGTGCAGAAAGCACAAGCTACAGGATGGAGTGGAGGACTAGACCTGGGGCAAGGGAGACAGAGGGTCCAGGGTGACTCCCAGGTGTGTGACCCGTGCAGCTGGGTGACGGGCAGGACTAGGGAGATTCAGGGTGGGAGTGAAAGAGGCCCCCATCCTGGCTTCCATGGATTTTTAGGGTTTTTAATGGTTGCAACAGAAATACCTTTTAAGGGTTTTTGTTTGTTTTTTTGGGGTTTTTTTTGTTTTTGTTTTTATAAAGAGAGGGAGAGAGAGAGAGAATCAACTTTATTCATCTGGCCATTGTTTCCAGACACTTAGTTGTGCATGTGGTGCTGGGGTTTGAATCTGGGTCCTTGTACATGCCAGGCAAGTGCTCCAACTGGTGAGTCATCGTTCCAACCCTTAAGCTATTATTTTAATTTACAAATAAAATGGCATATATTTATAGTCTACAGCAAGATGTCTTCATATGTGTATGCATTGTGGAATAGCTAAATCAAGCCAGTTAACAAATTTATTATCTCACATCTCTTTTTGTGGTGAGAACATTTAAAATCTATGCTCTCAGCAAGTTTCAGGAGGATAATACATTGTTATTTACTATAGTCACCATGTTGTACAACAGAATCTCTTGAACGTAGCCCTCTCCTCTGGCTGACGTTTATGCCATTTGACCAACGTCTCCCCAGAGCCCCTCAGCCAGTCCCCAGTGACCACCATTCCCTCTCCACTTCTAGAAGGTGGACTTTTTCAGCACACACGTGTAAGTGAAATCATGTGTATCTGCCTCTCTAACATCTGTTTTAAAGTCAGAGGAAGTTATTCCTAGAGTCCAAACAAAACCTGTGTATCTACCTGTTCTCCTCCTCACAGAAGCAGTGTCCACTTGTCCACGGGGTAGGGAGGGAGACTTCACAGTGACCCAGCAGGTGAGTGCAACTTGCCTGAGCTCCCTCTTCTACCCCCTCTCTCTGTCAGCACCACCCCTACCTTGCCTTTTACAGAAGTTTTTACCTTCTTCACTAGTCTGGGCATAGTCCTTCCTGTTCCTGCCTCAAGACCTGGCTCAAGTGTCACCTCCTCCTAGCAGCCCGTCCTGACTCCTCCTATTGGGCCAAAAGCACCTGTGCAACCCGCAGTCCATCACTTTCCATTGCAGAGGGAGGAAATGTCTCCTCCTCCTGCTGCCCAATGACCCTATAACCCACTGGAGGGCAGGGACGTTGGCTCACTGCATCTATTGTATCCCTAGTGCCTCCACAGTGCTTAGCTATCCTAAATATACCGTAAATATTTTTTTTTGCAGCTAAACAGAAAGGGACAGGTGTCATTAAATAACAATAACAACAAAAGTGCTCTGGGAATTGAAGACTTCATAAATCAACTCAAAGCCATTCAGGAGGACTCGGCTAACTGCAGACCTACGCCCACCGGGGAAGAGGAATCTGTGGCTTATTGCAGAAGGTCCTTAGAGGGCAGGGGAGGGCACACAGTAATGGGAGCATCTGTTTGTGGCGAGCTGCTCTCAAGATTATCCATGAGCAAGGCCCTGGACCCAGTGAGTGCTGAAAGGAAAGCAGACCCTTCCTGCGTGACACACACATCCTGGACCCTCCATTAGAGTGACCTATGATGTGTGGATGCAAATGTGACATGTAATCCATAGACTTCGGGGTCAAATCTGATTTTGTCCACCTGGTAAATGAGTGTGTGTTAAATGACCTTCCTTCTCCCTGGAGGTCATAAATTGCCCTTAAGTGGTAACTGAGTCTGATTAAGCTATTCCGGTTCTTGTGGCTCCTTCAGAAGAGAACATTTTTCAACCCTGCTATGTACTTTGTTACACTGAGCAAAGAGGTTCTGCTGAAGGTTTTGCCCTGCACTGGCTGGGTGACTTTGGAGAAAACAGGTTACTTCCCTGGTCCCCCATTCTGTCTAGGGGTAGGATCGAGGAACAGACTGGAAACCAGGCAAGGAGCCTGGATTAGAATATCCACCTTCAACAATCTATCACCCTAAACCTTCCTGCTTCTGGTATCCTGAGGATTTCCCCTGGATGCTAATCAGATGATCCTCCTGGCCAGCTTCCCTCCCTTCCTTTGTATTATATAAACCGAGGTGGGGAGCTTTCCTCTTTCAAAGATCATTGATGCACAGGGGGGGAAAAGTGCTTATAATTTATATAGAAATAAAAGCTTTTTAATCTAGCTGCCATTTTTATGAGAGAATTGTGACTCAGTCAAGCTGTCCAGTTTTTAAAATATAAATAGAATTCACAAAATGAAAATTCTTCAATTCCATCTCTGATAAGCAAGTTAGTGGGTAAATAGAGAAAGAGAAGAGGAAAGGTGAGAGAGAAAGCAAGGTAAACTATAAGCAGAGATTGTGTGTGTGTGTGTGTGTGTGTGTGTGAGTGTGTGAGTGTGTGTGTGTGAGTGTTTGTATTGAACCCAGGGGTGCTTACCAATTGAGGCACATCCCCAGCCCTTTTTATTTTTCATTTTGA